>NW_004624845.1:63794-78539 GCF_000247695.1 Heterocephalus glaber | reverse complement strand
CCATTTTGAAAGATGGTTTTGCAGGGTACATCAATCTGGGTTGGAGGCTGTTTTCCTTTAGGGCTTGAAATACATCACTCCAAGCTCTTCTTGTCTTAAGAGTTTGCATTGAGAAGTCTTCTGTGATTCTGATGCGCTTTCCTTTTGTGTGATTTGCTTCTTTTCTCTCACTGCTTGTAGAATTTTGTTCTTCTTTTAGGTTTCTGGAATCCTGTTATATGCCTATGTGTAGATTTTTTTGATCAAGGTGAATTGGAGTCCTATATGCTTCACTTATCTGTATGTCAAATTCTTTTCCCCTTCTTGGGAAGTTTTCTGCCATTACTTCTGTGAACAGTTTTTTTATGTCAGGTGCACTCTCTCTTGTTTCTTCATTGACTCCAGTCAGTCTTATGTTATTTTTCTTTGCATCATCTAGCAGCTGCTGGACTGATTTCTCATGTTTCCTTACAATTTTAAAGCAATTTTTCTTTTCCTGGTCACTAATTGCAATCTTATCTTCTGTATCTGAATTTCTGTCCTCACATTGGTTCATTCTGCTGCCTAGACTTTCAATGAAGTTTTTAATCTCCTGGAAATCTCTTTGCATCTGTTTTGTGGATTCCATTTCCTTCCTATATTGTGATTCCATCATTCTCCTCAGCTCTTCTATTTTTTTTTTATCTGTGTCCTCTCTGTATTTATTAATCATGTCTTGCACTATGGGCACAATCTTTGCTCTTATCTGAGAAATTGTTTCTGATTTCATTGTTTCCAGATCCTCTTTTGTTGTCAGTTCAGGTAGTCCAGATGGTTGAGTATCAGAGTGTTCCATCGTGTTTCCCTTTGGGGTTGATATATGTGATCTGGAAGTCTGTTTTTGAGACTAGTTTATGTGTCTTTTCATTTCCATGGTGGGAAGGTGTGCTGCTGGCACCTGGGTGACTCAGCTCCTCTCCCCTAGGAACAATGGAATAGTGGTGGAGTAGCCTTCTTCTGGGCACTGGGATTGGCTCACCTCTTCTGTCTAGGAGAGGTGGAATGGCACCAGGGGAGGCTCCTCCTGGGCACTGGTTTGACTCACCTCCTCTGCCCTAGGAGCAGTGGAATGGCAGCCTCTATTTCTTTCTTATGTTGGGTGGTCATGGTTTCCATTTCTTTCTTTTGCTGGGTATTCATGGTTTCCAGCATGTTTCTGAACTCATCTATTTTTTTTTAATCTGTTTCTGTTCTAGAGCCTCTAATCATGTTTGTCACTCTGGTCACCATCTATGTAGATATTTGGGAGATTATGTCTGCTTTGAATTTTTCTAGACCCTCATTCATCTCTTTTGTTGCTTCCTGTGCTATCAGTTCAGGGTGTCCACGTGGTTAATTATCATAATTTTCCACCTCGTTTCCCTCCGGGTTTACCCTTGGTGGGGTGGAAGTCTGAGTTTGTGCCTTGCTTAAATGTCTTCTCATTTTTGTTTTTGGTCCTGCCCTTTGTTTAACTCCTGGGTTGATACTTCAAAATTGCTTATTGTAAGTATCTTTGTTGTTTGTAATTCGATCCCTTATGGAATGATTGCTTCTCAGAGGTGTCTTCCAGATATAGCTGGTCTTTAAGTTTTGAGTCTCTAATGACTCTGAGGCTATCTCATTTTCATTATACCAGGAAGGACCACTGACTAGATCAATAACAGCACCTTAGCCCAAGTGATACAATCAGCAACACCATAGCATCAAGTACATCATAGAAAATGATGGTTTGTTGTAGTTATTAATCTATCACATTTAACTATGTAAATTAAATCAAAATCGAGGACCAACCCAACATATGTTTATAGTGAATAAACACTTCAATATAACAACATTACCCTTTGGGTTGGGGAGTTAGAAGGAGTTGGGGAGGGAGACATAGATAGGTAGAAGTATAAGGGAAGGATAGCAGTGAGGCAGAGGACACAGGTGAGAGAAGGAAAAAGAGAATAATAGAAAAATAAAGAAGAAATCCAAATGAGGGCCAGAACAGGAACAAAAAGGGAGATGAACACTGTGGGAGAGCAAGAGAGTGAGTTTAAGAGAGAGAGAAGGGAAAGAGAAAAGAAACAAGAAGAAAAAGGAGAGAAAAACTAAAATTTGCAAAGAGTAGGAAAAAAATCAAAGAAAAGAGGAGAAACAAAAACCAAACCAATAATACTAATTCTGGAAATAAAAAATGAAAATTAAGGGCTTCCTTCAGGGTATGTCTGTGCTGTCACAATAGGCAACGTGTGTAGCAGTGTGCAGATATAAGTCAATTAGTCTCACCAAGCCAGTTACAGACCCATGAGATTCAGACAGATTTCTGGCTGCAAGTCCCAAGTTGAGCTCCCTGTCTTCTTGTAGGGTTGAACTCTGCAGGGTTGTACTGCAGGTTCCAGCTGCCCTTCCCCTGAAGATAGTCCTGGTTCTGATGGGAAATAATGATCCCTCCAACTTACGCAGTATGGTGGTCTGGTGGTCCAGTGTCCCTGTGTCTTTGTAGTGTGTAACCAGGTGGCAGTACAGCCAAGAGCCCAGAGGAGTATGTGTGGGGGTCCTGCAGGCACCCGTGTGGCTAAGTGGATCATTACTGGGGGCATGGACTCGATGGGGCAGGTTTCTTGTGACCGGGGACCCCTCTGCCACATCCACAGATATGCCTGGCTGGTGCAGGCCGGATGGGGCAGGTTCCCTGCAACCAAGGACCCCTCTGCAGTGTCTGCGGATGTGCCTGGCTGGTGTGGGCTGGATGGGGTGGGCTCCCTGAGACTGAGGACCCCTCTATGGCATCCACAGATGTGCCTGGCTGGCACAGGCTGGATGGGGCAGGTTCCCTGCAAGCAGGGACCCCTCTAAGCCATCCACAGATGTGCTCAGCTGGCGCAGGCTGAGTGGGGCAGCACAAGTATCTTGTTTTGAAATTATTGGCACAGGTTACCTCATTGTTCAGGTGTGATTCTGCTCCCTCAGAGCACAGAAAGCATGAGTGACATATAAATACTACAACCAAAACATTCAGATAGTAACTCAATAATCTAGCTATCACATTGCTATTCTTTTTATCCTTGTGCCATTTACAAACATGCAATAATTTCCTGATTTCTATTTGTGTCTCCCTACAAATCTCCTTTAACTAATGTGCCTGGTCTCCTGACACTAGCTGTATTAAGATGGGTAGAAATGCATTTTCTAGTGTGCAAGTAAATTTACCAAGACTTTCTGCTATATAATCATGTACTTACACAGAAATATAGATTCATAGCATGGAGATAAAGTGAATATGTTTATTTCAGCTTTTAGTCACCTTAGGACAGTAGAGAAGAAAGAGAGGGAACTTTAATCTTAAGAAGGGAATTAAGTGTTGAAGGCAACGTTTTACATTTATTAATTTCAAAGAAGAGAAGGAAGAATTGCTCCCAAGTTCTACTAGTTTTCAAGGAGGATTACAATTCTATCATCCAGGCTTAGAGTGCCAATGGCAATGACATTGACAGAAAAGTCCAGTTGCCTTTGGCTGCCTATCACAACAGTGATTAAATATCTCCTCTCTACATCCTTTTAGTGGTATTCCTGGCCAGTCTTGAGATTAGCCAAACATTTGGGTCTGAGTTATCCAAGAAGTCTGAGTATTAAATACTGTATTCAGAAGCTTAACTACAAAAGCAAGAGTAATCAACTCTCTCTTTAATATTTACAGTTAAAGTTTACTCAAAACAATGTTAATTTCTAATGCAAAATATTATTTTCATCAAATAAATGTTTATCTATTGCCTGTAACAATCTTGAGACCAAAAAAATGTGTGTTACAAAGTAATACTTTCATGAAGTAAACAAGTGAGGAGATTGATCTGAACACCTTACAAGTCATGAATATACATACATTTGCAGCATGTCCTTTTCAATTTGATGAAAGAAATACAATCATACCACATAAGATACTCAAACCTCCTTATAATTTTTAGTAATAATTATGGAATAACTGCTTTGTAAAACTTAGTTTGGGAGTTACACATACAATGTCATGTTGTATTATAGTCATTCAGGTACACTGACAGTCTGCCAAACTATGAAGAAAATTAAACCATGTCTCATTTATTTATTCTAGAACAGTTTATACAGGATTAAATATATACTGTAGTCTATTATAATCTGTAGTTTCTACTTACTATTATGTTCTAGGGAACAAATTTAAACCTTAAATTCTACTTAGAACCAGCATACTTCCTATATGGAATCTTAATAATTCTCCCTGTATTATTTTCTTCTTAGTCCCTTTGTTCATTGAGGGACCATTTTCTTTGGTCTCTCTTATCATTTTGTCAAAGTCATAAATTGTTAAACATATCTGCATGACTGTTTCAATTTCATTGCAATTACATTTGTTCACTGAAATCTAAAAATGAAACAATGAAATAAATTTTCTTTGGCTCAAGTACATATTATTTTCCCCATTGTAGGGCACTGAACAGGGATACTTTCATTTTTTTTTAACAATTTCAGTGCAATACAACGATCTTTTTCTTCTACAAAGCCAACACCTATATGAAAGTAGTATTTATCATAAATTTAAAATAGAATTGGTAGTAAGAGTAGTATAATGAGCAGCTAAACAATAATTTGGAAACATTATTACACATTTGTATTGAATTTATATTTCTGTTTTTGAAAGCTATGTCTATAGCATCATAGTGTAGACATAGGAAAACAAAATCTTTACTATTCTTTCTCTTCATGGTATCACTTTCCAACACAGGCCTTTGGGTTAATTTTACCCAAGCCCCTCCCCTTTTCTCTCTCTCTCCCTTTTCCCTATCCCCCCTCCCTTATAATCCCTTAAACTGTCATTATATTTATTCATCTCTAAAGTAGGAACATAAATAATACCTGTGTGAAGATGAATTTAACCAAAGCAAATGAAAAGTATTCCATGAATTGTACACTGATATGAAATATATTTCTGTAGTTTCCATTATAGGAGTGTTTAAATATTATAAGATGCACAAGGGATACAGATTATTTAACAGCTGTCTTGTAACTCCAAATAAATTTATTTATCATATATTTATCAAGAGATTTATAGCCTCTAGAGAATTTTCTCTGTGAGAGTGCTGCTTTTGAATGTTCTTTTATTCTTTTATTTCTCTGGCTAATTGAATTCTCCATAGGCAAATAATGTCCTTGGCTGAGTAGCTAAGATGCAGCTAAAGTTCTCTAGAGATTTTGAACAGTATGGATTCAGTACTTGGGGAAATTCCACTTAAAAATGGAAAATATTCCCTAACCAGAGAGTTATCACCTTCAAGTTCCCTCTTTAGAAGTGATTGCTATCGTGAGATTTAACAAACATTGTTATCTTTTTCTCTTGAATATTTATCTATATTTTAACACTATTTTCTCAACCTAGAGTATGAGTAATCTTAACTTATGTCATTTTGTTTCTAATATTTTGGTTTCTATGATATTCTTATTTTGATTGATGACAATAATAGGATTGCAATAAATATGATTTTTTTTGACTTTTTAAAGAAAGGGTCTTGCTATGTAGTCCAGGCTGGCCATGAACTCACTATGTAGCTCAGGGTGGCCTAAAATTCCTGCTGATCCTCCTGCCTCAGCCTTCCAAGTACTAGCATTACAGGCATGTTCCACCACCTCTAGTTTAAATATGATTCGTAGTTTAAGTATTGTCGAGTGGTAAAGTTGTCTGTATTTGGCAGAAATTATATTTATACCAATATGAAATAAACTGTATACATAAGACCTATTTTAAAAATAACTATATATTTCAGAAAGGCACCTTGGGCCAGTATTCTTGAAGTATGAGTGGAAAATATTCAAGACTAAAAATATACTTTCTTAGAATAACATTTTTCTTTCTTATTATTTCATTTTACATAGTTTCTTAGATAGCATTTGTTACAGTTAAAAGATGTGATTTCCCTAAAATTATTAATTGTATGTATAAAGACATGAACTGTATGTATTTGAAATATGAAAATGGTTATTTCTTTAAAATAATGATGTCATAGTTTTTAAAAAAACTGTTTTATCATTTTGAGATATATACTGTATTATTTGCAAAAAAATCATATGATATCTACATTTGTTTCAGAACAATAAGAGAATGGGAGAAATAGGTCTAGAATACATAACAAATAAAATTGCCTATGAACTGATATGTGCTGAAGCTGAATGCTTATTTTTGCAAGAGTTCCTTAGCATACCCTGTTTCCTTTTTATATGATTAAATTTTCCATAAAGAAAGGAAAGAAAAAGAAAAGTTGGTATACAAGACAAGAAGAAAGGATACTGCTCATGAAGTCACAGTGCTGTGCACTTTTTAGACAAAAAATATTTTCACATTCAATATTTCAGGCAAAAAGGACTCAATTTTTTTCTATCCATTTGGAGTCACTGAACCCCTGCCTTCTTTGAGGCCCAGGTAAAGGCCCAGGTGCAAAGCAGGAGGTTGAAGGAGTGGGATTATGGATTTGGAGCCAAGGAGCCCAGCCACACAAGCACCAGCAGCCCTTCCAATTGGGGTACTGAGGAAGAGCTGAGGAGCCAAGCTGCATGAGCACCAGTAGCAACATTTTGTTCCCTGCCCTGCCTCTGGCTGTTGGGCTACTCTGGTACCTGATTCCACACTGCAGAGGTGGAGGGGGTTGTAAAGGCCATTGTTCTGAGCTCTGGAAGATAAAGCAGAATTGAACAACAAAAAACGGGCCTCTCTCAGGCTCCTTGATGAAAATTGAAGCCCACTGGAAAAGTGAAGTAAATCTGCCATAAAGGCAAACCACATGACCTTAGTTGGTATGTTGGAGGGATCACCACCTCCCATCAGAACCTGGACTATCTTCAGGGGAAGAGTAGCTGGAACCTGCAGTAGAACCTTGAAGAGTTCAACCCTGAAAGACATCAGGGAGCTCAACATGGGTCTTGCAGCCAGAAATCAGCCTGAATCTCAGGGAACTATTCCTGGCTTGCTGAGAATAATTAACTTAGATCTGCATACTGCTGCCCATGTTGTCTATTGTGACAGCAGAGACATACCCCGAAGGAGGCCCTTCATTTTTATTTTTTATTTTCAGTTATTTTTTCTTTTATTTTTAATTTTTATTTATTTTTTCTTTTCTTTTCATACTTATTTTTTCTTGTTTTTCTTTTTTCTCTTTCTCTCTCTCTGTCTCACTTTCTCATTCTCTTTCTCTCACCTTGTTCTTCAACTCTCACCTTTTTTGTTCCTGTTCCTATCCTAATTCAGATTTCCTTTTTCTTTCTTTTTCTTTTCTTCTCTCTTTTTCCTTTTCTCAATTGTCATTAGTTTTAAAGGAAAATGAAGACAGTTTCTAGCTTCCCTATTGCTCTTAGGCTATTCTGTTCTTGGCTTTGTTCTTTCGTTCTTCTTTTCCTCTTGTCCTCAACAGTTCCCTAGACTTTGGGTGATCTTCCTGTGTCCTCTGGCCGCCTCACTTCTAACCTTTCCCCATCCTTCTGCCTATCTATTGCTCCCTCCCCAAATCCTTCTAAGTCCCCATCCTGAAGGGTAAAGTTGCTATACTGAAGAGTTTATTCACTATAAACATATGTTGGGGTGGTCCTTGATTTTGATTCAATTCATAAGGTTAAAGGTAATAGATTAATAACTACCACAAATTGTCATTATCTAAGCTATGCTTCATGCTATTGTTGTTGCTGATTATTACTTGGGCTAAGGTGGTATAATTGATCAACTCAGTTGTCCTTCCTGGTATACTGACAATGAAATTGCCTCAGAGTCATTACAGACTCAAAACCTCCATCTATAGCTGGAAGACACCTCTGAGAAGCAATAATTCCATAAGGGTTCTAAATACAAGCAACAAAGATATTTACAATAAGCAATATTGAAGTATCAGCCCAGGAATTAAATAAAAAACAGTACCAACAACAAAAATAGAAATGAGAAGCAACCTAAACAAGGTGCAAACCCAGACTTCCAGCTCACCAATGGCAAATTCTGGGGGAAACAAGGTGGAAAAGTCTCATAATCAACCACCTGGACACCCTGAACTGATAGCACAGGAAGTAACAAAACAGATGAATGAGGCACTAGAAAAAATTCAAAACAAATAATTTCCCAGATAACTACAGAGATGGTGAGCAGAATGAAAGACATAATTAGAGACTCTAGAACAGAAGCAGATTAAAAAAGATAGATGAGCTTAGGACCATAATGGAAGCCATGAATGCTGATCATAGGAAAGAAATGGAATCCATGAAACAGATTTCAACAGATGTCCAGATTAAAAACTCTATGGAAAGTGTTCACAGCCAAATGATCCAATGTGAAGACAGAATATCAGATATAGAAGACAGGATGGCAATTGGTAACCATGAAAAGCAAGATATCTTAAAAATAGTAAGGGACCATGAGAAATCAATCCCAACAGCTCCTAGATGATGCAAAGAAGAATAATATGAGACTGATAGGAGTCCAAGAAAAAACAGGAGAAAGTACAAATGACATAAAGAAACTGTTCACAGAATTAATGACAGAAAACTTCCCAAACAGAGTGAATGAATTTGAAACAAAGATAAGTGAGGCATATAGGACTCCAGCTAGCCATGATCAAAAAAAATCTACACCTAGACATATAATAATCAAGATCACAGAAACCCAACAGAAGAAAAAAAACAATGCAAGCAGTTACAGAAAAGAAACAAATCACACACAAAGGAAAGCCCATCAGAATCACAGCAGACTTTTCACCCCAAAGCCTCAAGTCAAGGAGAGGCTGGAGTGAGGTATTTCAAACCCTAAAAGAAAACAACCTCCAACCAAGACTTATGTATCTTGCAAAACTATCTTTCAAAATTGATGGGGAAATCATATATTTCCATGGCAAAGAATACCTGAGAAACTTCACAAATAACAAACCAGCATGAAACAATTCTAAACAATATCCTAGAAAAAGACAATGAAGGTCACAACTCCATGAGGCTTGAACAAATCCATCAGGCAAGGCAAGAAATTACAAGGAGAGGGGGAAAATAAAAAATAAAAGAGCCAACAACAGGAAAACAACATGACAAGTATAAGTCCATACATATCAGTTATAACCATCAATATTAATGGCCTCAATTCACCAACAAAAAGAAATAGATTGGCAGAATAGATTAAAAAGCAATATTCAGGTCCAGGGATTTACCTCAGTGGTTCTGCCACCTGCCTCGCAAGTGCAAGGACCTGAGTTCAATCCCTGGTACAAAAACACAAAAACAAAACAAAACCAATATCCAACAATATGCTCTTTACAAGGTATGCACCTAGTTAAAAAAGAAATTAATAGACTGAAAATAAAAGGATGGAAAAGACTTTTCTATGTGGCAGGAACTCAGAAAAAAGCAGGGGTACCTATCTTATTTTCAGGCAAAGTAGATTTCAAACCAAAACTCATTAAGAGAGACAAAGAAGGTCACTATATCCTTGTTAAGGGAAAAAATCCAAGAGGAAGAGGTGACAATCATAAATATATATGCACTAAATACTAATAGTCCCAAATATACTAGACAAATATTAAAAGACATGAAAAACCAAATAAGCTTGGGGCCAGAGATTTAGCTCAGTGGTTCTGCTGCATGCCCTGCAAGTGCAAGGACCTGAGTTTGATCCCCAGTACCAAAAAAAAAAAAAAAGTAAAACCAAATAAGCACTAATACAATTGTAATGGAGGACTTCTATACCCCACTGTCACAAATAGACAGATCATCTAGACAAAAAATCAACAATAAAACACTAGACCTGAAGCAAGCTTTTGAACAAATGCACTTAATAGATGTCTACAGAGCATTCCACCCCAGAAAATCAGAATATACATTCTTGTCAGCTGCACACAGGTCATTCTCCAAAATAGACCACATGCTAAATCATAGAACATATTTAATTAAATGCAAAGGAATTGAAGTTATCCCGTGTGTATGATCAGACCATAGTGCAATTAAATTGGAGATTAATAGTGTAAGAAAGTGCAAGAATTCCACATACATATGGAAATTGAATAACACTCTCCTGAATGACCAATGGGTCACAGAGAAAATTAAAGAAGGAATTAGACAGTTTCTACAATTAAATGACAATGCCAATACAGCATGTATAAATCTATGGGACACAATGAAAGCAGTTCTATGATGGAAATTCATAGCAGTGAATGCCCATACTAGGAAAACAGAGAGAGCTCAAATAAACAACTTAATGCTGAACCTTAAGCTCCTAGAAGAAGAAGAGCATAACAAACCCAAAGCTCATATAAAGGAGGAAATTATAAAGATCAGAGCAGAAATCAATGCAATGGAGACTAACATAATGATACCAAAAAAATCAATGAATCAGAGTTGGTTTTTTGAAATAATAAATAAAATTGATAAACCCTTAGCTAACCTTATCAAAAAAAGGAAGGAAAAGGTACAAATCCATGCAGTTAGGAACAAAAAACGTGGTATCACAACAGACCCAGCAGAAATCCAGAGGATCATCAACACCTACTTTGAGAACCTGTACTCTAATAAAATGGAAATCACTGAAGAAATGGACAGATTCCTAGATACATATGACTTACCAAAGTTAAACAAAGAAGATAAAATAATTCTAAATACCCCAAAATTACAATCAGTGAAATTCAAAATGTAATTGAAAATATATAAACAAAGAAATGTCCAGGTCCTGATGGCTTCACTGCTGAATTCTACAAGACATTTAGAGAAGAATCATTGCCACTCCTCTTTAAAATTTTCAATGAAATTGAAAGTGAAACAATACTTCCAAATTTATTCCTGGAAGCAGGTGTTACTTTGATTCCAAAAGCAGAAAATGTCCCAACCAAATAAAAAGAGAACTACAGACCAATCTCTCTAATGAACATAGATGCAAAAATCCTCAATAAGATACTGGCAAACACAATATAGAGAGTCATCAAGAAGATCATACACCCTGACCAAGTTGGATTTATCCCAGGGATGCAAGGATGGTTCAACACACATAAATCAATAAGTGTAATACACTATACTAACAGAGCCAAGGACAAAAACCATATGATCATCTCAATAGATGCAGAAAAAGCATTCAACAAAATCCAACACCCATTCATAATTAAAAACCCTACAGAAAATTGGAATCGATGGTTTTTATCTCAACCTGATAAAGGCTATCTATGAAAGACCAACAGCCAACATCATACTAAATGGTCAAAACTGGAAACCTTCATGCTAAAATCAGGAACAAGACAAGGATGTCCACTATCATGACTTTTCTTCCATACACTTTTGGAAACATTAGCCAGAGCAATTAGACAAGAGAAAGAAATAAAAGAAATAAAGATAAGAAAGGAAGAAGTTAAACTGTCATTATTTGCTGACAATATGATACTCTACATAGAAGATCCAAAAAACTCCACCAAAAGACTTCTAGACTCAATTGCCAGATTCAGCAGAGTAGCTGGATACAAGGTCAAGACTCAAAAATCAATAGTCTTCTTGTACACAATAACAGACTGACTGAGAGAGAAATTAAGAAAATAATTCCTTTTATAATAGCATCCAAAAAAATGAAATAACCTAATGAACGAAGCAAAAGACTTCTACATTAAAAACTACACCATTCTGAAAAAAGAGATTGAAGAGGATATAAGAAAATGGAAAGACATCCCCTGTTCCTGGGTAGGAAGAACCAATATAGTGAAAATGGCCATGTTTCCAAAACTGCTGTATAGATTCAATGCAGTCCTGATTGGAATAACAACAGTATATTTCATAGAACAAGAGAAAACACTACAAAAATTCATTTGGAACCAGAAGAGACCTAGAATAGCAAAAGCAATTCTAGGCAACAGAGACATGACAGGGAGTATCACAATCCCTGACTTGAAAGCATAGTACAAAGCGCTTGTGATAAAAACAGCATGGCACTGGTAAAGAAACAGACTTCAGGATTTGTGGAATGGATTAGAAGATGCAGAAACAACTCCACACATACTCAGCTACCTCCTCTTTGACAAAGGAGCCAATCATCGTTACTGGAGGAAAGATATCCTCTTTAATAAATGGTGTTGGAAAAACTGGATTTCAACCTGCCAAAGATTAAAACTAGACCCCTATCTTTCACCATGCACTAAACTAAAATCAAAGTGCATCAAAGATCTAAATATTAAAAGAGAACCACTAAACTTGCTGGAAGATAAGTTAGGTAGAACTCTTGAAGACATTGGCATAGGAAAAGACTTCATGAAAAAAACCTCAGTAGTACAGGAAATAGCACAAAGAATCAATAACTGGGATCTCATATTATGAAAAACTTCTGCACTGCAAGAGAAACCAACAGAGCTAAGAGACAACCTACAATGTGGGGGAAAAAAATTTATCAGATATTCCTCAGACAAAGGACTACTATCTAGAATATGTAAAGAACTTAAAAAATCAGACCCCCAATTATAAAGACCGAGTTCAAAAATGGGCATCTGAAATGAACAGACATTTCTTGGACAAAGTAAAAGTAGCAAATATATGAAAAAATGTTCAACATCACTGTTCATTCAGGAGATGCAAATGAAGACAACACTGAGATCCCACCTCACTCCAGAAAGAATGACCGCTATCAAGAAATCAACCAAATAACAAATGCTGGAGGGGTTGTGGGGAGAAAGGAACCCTTCTCCATTGTTGGTGGGAGTGCAGGCTGGTGCAACCACTGTGGAAATCAGTATGGAGATACCTCAGAACACTAGGAGTAGAAGCCCCATTTGACCCAGATATTCCCCTGCTGAGTATCTTCCCAAAAGAATTAAAAGAATCTTACCACAGTGATACATGTGCACCCATATTTATAGCGGCACAGTTTGTAATAGCTAAACTTGGGAGAAGCCCTGTTGCCCATCAACTGGAGACTGGATGAAGAAGATGTGTTTTTTCTTTTTATAAAATGGAGTACTACTCAGACACAAAGAATGAGAAACTAGAGACATAGCTAAGTGGATGCACATTGAGGCCATACTCTTAAGT
Source organism: Heterocephalus glaber (assembly GCF_000247695.1). The sequence goes on along the minus strand of NW_004624845.1, from coordinate 65,522 downwards.
GAAATAAATAGGACACAAGTGTAAATACTGAATAGTTTCTCTGGTGTGAAAAATTAGAAGTGTAAATAAGCTACAAAATATGTAGTAGATAATGTGAAATAGAAAGAAAAGGTCTAGTGGAGTAGGGGAAGCAGGAGGGATAGGGGAAAGGAAATATGGCAAAAAAAAATAAGGAAAAAAATGGAAACAAAATCTTTGCAAATAGGGAAGGGCAGAGGGGGTGAAGGGAGGGCAGGGGAAGGGAAAAAATAAGAACCAAGATACTCATGTAATGGTACAAGATCCCAGTTATGAATGTAACTCTATTTTTTACCTATAATGTATCAATAAACTTAATGTGAAAAAATAGAAAAAATTCAGACACTGAAAGTTAAATGGTAGAAAAAATAATCCATGCAAGGACCTGGAAGAAAGCTGGAGTAGCTATCCTATTTGCAAATAAAGTGGATTTCAAACCAAAAGTAAATATGAGAGACAAGAAGGTCACTACATCTTTGTAAAGGGAATAATCCAAGAGGAAGAGATGACAATCATTAATATATATGTACCAAATACTAGTGCACCCAAGTATATAAAACAAATATTAACGGATATGGAAAATCAAATACACACTAATACAATAGCAGTGGGGGACCTCAATTTCCCAGTGTCACAGATAGATCAACTAGACAAAAAATCAACAACAAAACACTAGAACTGAACCACACTTTCAAACAAATGGACTTGATAGATGTCTATGGAGTGTTCTACCCCATAAAATCAGAATACACATTCTTCTCATTTACACACAGATTATTGTTCAAAATAGATGACATGCTAGCTCATAGAATGTATTTAAGTAAATGCAAAAGAATTGAAGTGATACCCTGCATACTGTCAGACCACAGCACAATGAAATTGGAGATCAATAGCAAATTAAACCACAAGGACTCTATAAACACATGGAAATTGGACAATATATTCCTAAACAACAAATAGATCACAGAAAAAAATAAAGAAGAAATTAGACAGTTTCTACAATTTAATGATAATGTCAGTACAACATAGCAGCATGTGTGAGACACAATGAAAGCAGTATTATGAGAAAAATTGATAGCAGTGAATGCTCATATTAGGAAAATAGAGTAAGCTCAATAAATAACCTAAAGTTGAACCTCAAGCTTCTAGAAAAAGAAGAACAAGACAAAACCAAAGCTTACACAAGGGTGGAAAATATAAAGATCAGAGCAGAAATCAATGCAATGAAAACTAAGAGAATGATACAAAAATACAATGAAGCAAAGAGTTGGTTCTTCAAAAATAATAAACAAAATTGACAAAACCTTAGCCAAAAAAAGGAAAGAAAAGGCTCAAATGAAATTAGGAATGAAAGGGTAGCAATTACAATGAACCCAGCAGGAATCCAGAGGATCATCAATACTTACTTTGAGAACCTGTTCTCTAATAAGATGGAAAAAATAGAAGAAATAGAGAGATTTCTAGATACATGTGAATTACTAAAATTGAACAAAAATTTAAAAATTTTAAACAATCCAATATCAATCAATGAAATGAAAAAAAATAATTAAAAACCTACCAACAAAAAAAGGGGTCCTCATGGCTTCACTGCTGAATTTACAAGACATTTAGAGAAGTACTTTTGCCACTACTGTTTAAACTCTTCAATGAAATTGAAAGGGAAGCAATACTCCCAAATTCATTCCTGGAAGCAAGCATCACCTTGATCCC
>NW_004624845.1:29727-46984 GCF_000247695.1 Heterocephalus glaber | reverse complement strand
ATTTTATAAATATTAAAAACAGTTTTATTGCTTTTATTGAGTTTATTGTTGATATTTTTCAGGATTTCTTTATCCACCCTTTGGATTGTTATTTCTAAGTCACCATTTTTCAGATAGTTTCTATGTAAAACACAGGTATTTTGCCCAATGCAAAATAATTTTTCCTACCAGAATGTGATATTTTATCATATATGTTTACTAGCATAACAAATATTCTTTGTCTAATTTGTTATCTATTTTCTGTCTTAATATTTCCTTGCTCTTTGTTTTAAATCTGGCCGTAATATCGTTTCCATCTTTTAAAGGATTTTGAATTTTATAGTTCTTTCAAGTATTATGTTTATAATTTTAAGTAAAATCACAAAGCCCTCGTGTATTTTTGCATCTAAAATGTAAACAATGACTATTGACTCCTTCAAAGAGAAGTTCCTGCGAAGCAGTGTTATGAGATGTGTTTGTCATAAAACATTATTTACTGGAGAAGTACTGCTGAATACTATCTTTTGATTTTTATCTTTTTTACTCCTATTTTCTGAAAGTTTATTTTTGCACAAAAATTAAAAGAAAATGAGATACATTTTTCTAGGCATTCATATATATGACATGGAGTTTTCCATCAATATTTGACATAACACTTCTCTTCTTGTCACTAAGCAGAGAGCAGTAACAATTTGGTAATATATTAGTTGGCCTTTTTTTTTTTTTTTTTTTTTTTTTTTGGTACTGGGAATTGAACTTGGGTCCTTGAGCTTGCGCAGCAAGCAGGGAAACCACTGAGCTAATTCCCCGGCACTAGTTGCCTTATTTTTAATGCATCAAGTGAGTTACAGATTCTGAATTTACTTTGGTATTAATGAAATGATTTTGAGCTATATTTACATACTAGATTGACTTCCATGATTCTTGATTTCTTTAGAACCAGTCTGTCAAGTGATGAAAGTTATTAGAACATATAAAAAAAGAAAAACTGGGCCATATTATCTACAAACTCAATGTCAAAATGTTATCTTTCTGTGCATATTTCACATAATTTTTTATTGCTCTCACCTGCTGAGTTTAGGATTCCAAAGGAAAAAACAAAAATATAATGAAAGTAACATTTCAGAGCATATCTAAATCAAATTTCAAAATTCATATAGTGCTTAAAATGCTTGTTTTCTCATTACCTATAACATTTCAAACTCCTCAATTTAGTTTTTAAGATCCTCCTCAAGAAGATATTGACCTGTTCTCATCATATTCCCAGTCTTCTTCAATTTTGTATTTGAAAATTACTCATCCTGCTAACCCCACTCTTGTCATATACTTTCACACCTCTCCATCTTTGTCCATGTTATGTTCTTTGTGTGGAATGCCTTTTTCCTTTCTACATGTCATGAAATCTTCTAGATACTTTAAGAGCCAGTGTCACAAATTTTTCCAGTTCTTTCTACTAAAATAAATTTATTTTTTTCTATTATGAATCCAAAGCACCTGTTATGTTTCTTTTTTACACACATATTTAGTCTGTGTTTTTCTTACTACAATATATGGCAAAAAATGTATGCAGTTTATTTTGGTTTCCGTCACAACAACACAGAATCTGTTCCCGATATATATTTAATACATTTTCATTTAAAATTTCATAAATGAATGCATATTGTGTTATCACTCTTCACTCTTCTGTTCCCCAGAAACCTGAACTTTTTGACTGTATTTATGTGCTCTATTGCTTTCAGACATTTATCCTGCTTCTTGGCTAATGAACAAATAATGAGTGGGAGCACTTATGTCTGGGTTTTCATTCCCTGTCTCCTTTCCTGCTATATTACTGTAACTAGCTGTGTCCTACTACTGCACACCATAGCTTATGGTGTATGGATCACTATTGCAATTTGTTTATCTACACCACCTACTCCTGCTTGCCCCATCAAGCTTAGTGGTAATAAATCTACAGTAAGTCTGTAACTTACAAATAAGTTCTGTTCTAGAAGAACATAACTCAGGCTCATTCACAAGTAAAGTGATGGTACAATATAACAACTGTAAATAAACTATTTTTACTTTTATAGTAAGCACATAGTAGCATAACTGTGACACTGTCTGGCAGACATGTGAGCTATTTCCATGAATTTTTCACATCTACAAATGATTGTAATTGGAGGTCTGTTAGTATTTGAGTTTGGAACTCAAATGTTCATGAGATGGAGATTTACTATACTCTGCTCTTATTAGCCCAACATACTGCACCTTTCCTTGCTGCTCACACATTTACAAATTACCACATTATTATGCTTCTCCAAATTTGCCAACTTTTCCTCAAATTAGCTATGTTTTGCCATATTGCTCTTACTATCTTCTTCAGACTCTGACTGGTGTAGGCACTGCATAGCCATATTTCTCATGCTAAGGTTAAAACACTTACTATATGCAAAGAATTGGGGCCCTGAGATGGCATAAACATATTTTAGCAGTCATAGATGTGGCTGGTGAATTTTAAGTTAAAAAATTCTATAAACATCTCTTTTTGGGGAAAGCAAGCCTTTCTCCTTGTCCTAAATTTGAGTGAACCAGCTTTTCCAATTACACAATAAGTTTTCAGTGGTTATATCTAGTAGAGTTGCTTTCACAATGGTGTACCTATAGTCTTCAGGATAACCTTTGCTGTTCTGACTCTCAAAATTTCAGACTCAGCAAGAATTTATAAACTCTGGGATTGACATGATGGAAACTTCTTTTCCTATGGTACAGTTTAATTTAGAATTTGATATAGTGTATTTAAATTAATGTTTTATGAGCAATATGCTTCACACACTTTAATGCACTTTACCCTCTAGCCATATTATTTTCAACTGTTAAGAAATATGTTGAAAAAGAAAACTAGCATTTTTAAAAGCTCTTGGAGGCTGTCTTATGTGGTTCATAGATTTTGATAGAGGTGAATGCAATGGAATTAGATTCCTGATATTAAGGGAAATAATAGGATTCCATGGCAGAGAAGCCATGTGAATTGCCCAATTCTAAACAATGTTTAGCACAGTTACCACAATAATCTATGCTGAAATGGTGAGATAATTGATATACTTCACCCAAAGAGATCTCTTATAACAGCTAATTGATTACATTGTCTTAACAATGAAAATAAGTATACTATACTGCTTTTTGATTTATGTAAGCCACAAAATTACTTAAGTTTATGTATAGTATAAATCAAGAGTACTGGTCATTTGAGAGATGCAAATGAAAACAGTGCTGAGATTTCATCTCACACCAGAAAGAATGACTGCTATCATGAAATCAACCAATAACAAATGCTGGCCAGGCTGTGGAGAAAAAGGAACCCTTCTCTACTGTTGGTGGGAGTGTAGATTTGTGCAACCACTGTGGAAATCAGTATGGAGGTACCTTAAAGAACTAGGACTGGAAGTCCCATTTGATCCAACTATTCCCCTGCTAGGTATCTTCCCCAAAGAATTAAAAGAATCATATCACAGCAATGTATGTGCACCCATGTTCATAGCGGCACAGCTTGTAATAGCTAAAGCTTGGAAACGGCACAGTTGCCCATCAGCTGAAGACTGCATAAAGAAAATGCATGTGTGTGTGTGTGTGTGTGTGTGTGTGTGTGTGTGTTTATAAAGTAGAGTACTACTCAGCCATAAAGAATGAGAAGCTGGAGACATTTATAGCTAAATGGATGCAGATTTAGGCCATACTCTTAAGTGAAATAAATAGGACACACGTGTGTATATATGGAATCATTTCTCTGGTGTGAGAAACTGAAAGTGTAAATAAGGATCAAAATGTATAATAGATAATGTGAAATAGGAAGAAAAGGTCCAAAGGGGAAGGGGAAGGGGAAGTGGGAGGAGTAGAGGAAAGAAAAGAAGGGAATGGAATTAACATGAGAAAAGGAAAAAAAAATGGAAACAAAGTCTTTGTAAATAGGGAGGGGGGGAGGGGTTGAAGGGAGGGCAGGGGAATGGGGGAAAATAAGAATCAAGATATATTATGTAAAGGTACAAATATCCAATGATAAATTTTTTAAAAATCCAATGATAAATATCATTATATTGTACTTAAAATGTACCAATAAAATTAATTTTTAAAAAACAGTATGTTCTTCTAAGCTTCTGTTCAAGATTTTATCAACTGATCAATAATAAACTTACTTTTTGTGCTTCTATTTAAAGACATCATATTTAATGTACATTGTTGCTTCATTAAGATGGGCTAAAAGCATTACATTTATTCTTGAAGTTTTTATGACACTATTTTCTGCATAATGTGTATCATATCCTTCTTGAACTTAGGAACACTAAACAGTATTCCAGCTTTACACTTGGAGAACATTGTAAACAACAAAATTACCATCATAAAGCAAAAATAAATGTGGAAAAATGGATATAGATATACTGTGAAAAGGATACTTGGTTACATATAAGACCTGAAACAAGGAGACAGAAAATAACTATTCAAATTCAACTGGGAATGTAGGCTCTGTATGACTCAAATGTTTCGCTGTTCTGATCATGTTGAAAAAGGATTGCAAATGTCTCCTGACTATTGGCTTCGGAGTTACAAATAAAATTTAGTGAATAGGTTAACTTATAAATATAGAATCCGTGAAAATGATGACCAGTTGTATATACACATGCTCAAATGTTATTTCAGGTCTTATGGGAAAAAGCTTATTCACTTTGCCATGGTTGGAATTCACAACCTCTTTCCCAGTTCTCAGAGCAAGGCAGGTAAAATACCAGGGGTTCATTTGTTGAGGCAGACAGTAGACCCATTTGAAGAAAATCACTAAGCTATGACTTTTCATCTAACATTTTCACAGAACAATCTGTATCTATTTACCATAGTGGTTATGCACACATGAAAGTGAAATATCTAGATTAATTTTTCAAGGCTTAATAGATATTATTGTTGAATTTATAGTTACCCTCAATGGCACAGTAATCAACTGGTCATAGTAAATACTTACTAAGGTTAAGAAATGAGTCATAGACCAAGTTTGTTGAACAGTTGCTCCAGTGGAACTATGAATACATCCAGTGACTATTTTCCTATTTGAAGAATGTAGAGAAAAGAGATAGACATATAGGAAAACTGGTAGAACCCTTGCATTAGTTTTCTGGCCTATGTAGTAAAGGCTGTTAAGAGAGGAAAGGCCAAGTGGAAGCACCTGGGATCGTTTCTGTCTTTGCAAGGTGATATAGACATAGCACAGTCTTGGGAAATAGCACAATGTATATCTTGAGACACCTTAAAAGTTTTGAAAGATGGCTGGTTGAAGCATCTTTCAATGTTCACATTCAAGTTAACTAGAGAATAACTAGATCCTTGCAAAGTTAATTAGGTGGTAATGGCAATTGCAGCTGTGATCTTAGATATGATTTTGCTATCTAAATAAATTAAAAACTAAACAAACAAAAACTCCTGGGACTTAGAATATAGCTATTAATCTAGAAAATACTCCTCTCCTAGACATCTGAGAAAAGATAATCATAATCAATTTTATCTTGCAAGTCAAAGCAACATTATTTAACAATATCTCTTCAACATCAATTCTCATTTTCTTTCATACCATTTCCAGGGGTAGCTTGCTCACATTCATATTCCATTAACATTATGCTAGTACTGAACCCATGAACAGAAAGTGGTAAACACCTAGTTGCATTAGTAAAATGAAGGTATGCCTGGGGATAGAAGATGAATCCTACAAATGTTTAGGGTCCTACAATATTGACATAAATTTAGGGCTTTGGTAGCCTTGGACACTTTTGTTCATTCACTCTAAATTGAGTCACATTAATGAATTTTCTATGTCAAAATATGACAGATGAGGACAGTGTTTCTGATATGCCTTTTAGATTTTAAACACCACATATTTTGTATCATTTTGTTTTTTTTCTACTGGGTCTGGTTTTCTTGGTAAGTAGTAAGATGGACAATTTTATGTGTGCCTGGAGGCAGAAAGCTTTTAATTAGATCAAACTGGTACAATTTGTGTATAACTTGAATATTCAGACTTGGCAGACTTAGGAAACTCTAAGTGTCTGTGGCAAAGAGAAATGCTACATTGAACATACAACCAACAAAATAAGAGAATCATGTTGCATATCCCCAGAATTTTCATCTAAGGCTATGCCATTTTTGTGCATAACCACATTTCATTTGAATATAAGTGTGTGAGTTGATACCTTATGGATGCTGAATACCTGATAGAAGGATACAAGACATGCTGTGACTTGAACCATCTATCATATAATTAGTATTATGTAATATAGTACATTATAAAATTAGAAATGGAGAAAAATTCTTTTGTAAATTAAAATATATAACATACAAGTTTGAGTCTTAGTTCAGAAAGTACAAATAAACTGAGATGGCTCAGATTCCCATGTTGTGGTTTGCAGCTTTTATTTTGACACATATTTATAGTCACATGGATATTTCCTTACAACTTCTGGTATGTCAGCACCAGTTGAATGTGTATTATACTGTTACTACTGACTCAGTGGTAGCCCTGAAAGGTGATGGTATAAGGCAAACCTTTAAGTCTATGTCTACATCTACTTTGTGTAAAGGCAAGATGACCCAACGTATGGATATATACTAATTCATCAAAAGCTAATGCTGGGTTTACCAGAAACAGTAAGAACAGAATCGAAATATTGATGATAATAATTTCATGGGAGTTACATTGATGGCCATCTTGGAATAGACATATAATTTCAAAATATTCATAACTAATCTAAATGTCTACCTACTGGAAATATGAAAGAGATATCCTGTTCTACATATACGATATTGAGAAAACTTTTTTCTAGCCATCACTCAAGAAGTCCATGGACAAAATTCTATGATAATAGGAATAGAGGCTATACATGGGTTTAACAATAGAGATTCCATCTTAGTAAAATCAATCTTATTTCTAACACTGCTGTGTCCCCAGCCTGCCAAGACCAAAGGGGTTATGCTGAAGCTTTTATACAAGATCACCTTGCCGAAACTAGTAGTCAGTGGGACATATTGTTTATGTTTGATCCATCTTTCACAAGTGGAGGATGGGTGTCAGTAAATAATCTTTATAGGAATAAGCTTATATTCTACATTCATAATTTCTTTTCTGTTCTCTGTGGTTCTGCCAGAACCATCATTTTTGAACCTGAAAAATCTTTACCCATTGTCATGCTATTCCATACAACATCTTTCTAACCAATGAATTCATATTATAGACAGAGAAACAAATAACTCGCAAATACACAATTTGCTATTCTTACCAACTGATTCAGAACAATCTGGATTAAACAGAAGATTGTAATAAATTCTTGAATATTTAGTTAAGGTGCCAGGTGGCTGATCTGTAAATTTGTACTGTTTTCTCATAAGATTCACTGTATTTAACCAGCATCTGCTATTGTACATTGTTATATGTTTTGCCATGCACTCTTTAATCATATTATACACCTCTGTGAATCAAAGTGTTTGAGAATGATTCATTTAACTATTGCATCAAGTAACTATTGAGATACCTACTACAGAAGGGAAGAACATTTTCACTAGTAAATACAAAAAAAAGTTTCATTTAATTGGCTATTTGAATTTCCTTTTGTCTTGAAACCAATAGGCACATTTGGAGTAAAAAATTCTAAGTAGTAATGGGGTATTAAAACTATGTCAGGACACGTGGAAGTCACTGGAGTGCTTTTTAATACTCTCTTGCACAGTAGTAATGATCAAAGCAAACCTGATCAATTCAATAAAGATAGAGTAACCAAGGACTCAGGGATGATAAAATGAAATAAAGTTTTGATTTAACTTGCTAGATTTTCAATTCTTGCTAGGATGATGCCAGAAATTACAGAAAGCACAGAATATCTGGTACAAGGAAGTTTTGATTATTGGTTTAGCATTTATGTTTAGTTAGAGATGCAGGGATTGTGACCGTTTTGTTACTTAATATTTTCCTTTCCCTATTTTCTCCTCTGCTACCTTATTCCGTGGTCAGTAGCTAACATTTTCATTTTCCAGTAGAACAGTGTGGGTTGCCACAAGTCCATGCCATTACAGTATCATTTTTCTGGTTATAGTCTGTGTACTCCTGAGGTCCATTCTCCACTCTTCACTCTGCTTTCTTCTGTAGGAGGATGGTATATATGGATTGCATGAACAAGAGGCTGCCTGCTCTAGCTTCCAATTGAGTCTGGCCATTGGGAGTTACCAGCCAAAAGATTTAAGTGGTGAAAGACATCAATCACAGTACTAATATATTTGACTTTCTCTATGATCTGTCATGAGAAATTGACGGTATATTTTTTCAAAAAGCCAAGGCTTTTCTGAGATGGCCACTCTACAGTCACTACCATTTGTTTGGTAATCATCTTTCCTTCCCATTAAGACCTATATGTAGTGATGTATCTTTGCTGTTGCTGTTTCTAGGTTACTTCATGCCATATCGCATTTTCAAACTCTACCTACACCTATATAAATAGTTTTTGTATGGCACACCTCAACTGTTCTCTTTGAGAATGCAAATTCCTTTCTGATAACTCATTAGCTGATTCCTTTATCAACATTTATAAAATAAAATAAGAAAAAAAATTAAGAATGCTAACAGTCCTTCAAATGGAACATTTATGAAAACTGTTAAGCTCAAACTAACATTGGACAGTGAAATAAGGGAGTAAGTTTAAAATAAGACATTATTTATTGTGCTATTTTTCATGTAAAGATAATTTTCACATTTAAAGAGATGAATTTAGAAGAAAAGATTACACCAATAATGTATACCAAGGAGAAAAGAGCTTTTGGGTATTACTGAGTTGATTGTTCAATGCACATGGTCATCAGTTTCATCCTCACCTCTTTTTCTGTATTGCAATTATTCTGAGTCTCTTTTTCTAATCTTTATTTTTTTTTCATTTTCAATGGCTTTACCTAGATATGCCAGCAAAATAAAGTAGGACCCAGTTATTTCAATTATTGCAGTTACTTCAATTAGCTGGTTGAGTTTTAGGGGTACCTGATCCTCATTCTAGAAAGGGATCTTTTGTCAATCTCTTTAACAAGGAGATGCAGAAGTTAATTGATATTTCAATTAGAGCACTTTCTTCTAAAATCAAGGATATTAAAATATATATTCTTGGGGCCGGGGATTTAGCTCAGTGGTTTCGCTGCCTGTACCCAGTACCAATATATATATATATATTCTTGAATTTTATAATTTTCAAGTGAAAGAGAAAAATTCATTATACTGAAATGTAGGTTATAGGAATGGGCAAACAAAATGATTATTTTAAACTATGCTTATTATTCTTTGTTAAATTTTCAGTGTTCTAATCCATAATTATGGCATTATAAATTTGATTATGTATTCTTCCTCCTTGGAAAGTATTTGTTATATAAATTAATCAATAGCTAAAAAAAATTATTTTAGCACTAAAGTAAATATTGTATTGTAAGGTTTTTTTTAGCTAATTCCACCACTGAGATAAAGAGGACTACCCTCATATGTTGAAAAGTCAGGAAAGTATAGTATAATGCACAATTTTTATTTCATCTTGAATACTAATTTGCTATGTACATAAGGAATTATAATCTTCATATGTTCACTTTATAATATTAAAAAGATATTTCATTCTTTACTGCAACTCTTACAGAAAATAAATTTTTAAGAAATTCTCTGATTATGTTCATTTAATCAGTTAGCCACCAATATATTGAGGATAGATTGTTTCTAAATTCAGATAAGTGTGATCACTTACTGTTAATATTCCCTGTTGGGAATCCATGATAAAATTAATTGGGAACATTCCCTTCTATCTTTTCCCCTAGCCCTCCCACTTCCTTCCCCTTTGCCCCTTTTCTTCCTATTTCACATTACCTATTATACATTTTAGTCCCCATTTACACTTTCAGTTTCTCACACCAGAGAAACTATTCAGTATTTATACATATGTGTTCTATTTATTTCACTTAAGAGCATCACCTCAATGTGCATCCATTTAGCTATAAATGTCTCTAATTTCTCATTTTTTATGGCTGAGTAGTACTCCATTTTATAAAAAAACCACATTTTCTTTATCCAGTCTCCAGTTGATGAGCATTTGGGCTGTTTCCAAGTTTTAGCTATTACAAACTGTGCTGCTATGAACATGGGCACACATATATCACTGTGGCATGATTCTTTTAATTCTTTGGGGAAGATCCCCAGCAGTGGAATAACAGGGTCAAATGGGACTTCCAGTCCTAGTTCTTTGAGGTATCTCCATACTGATTTCCACAGGGCTAGGGGAAAAGATAGAAGGGAATGGGATTAATATGAGAAAATGGAAAAATAGGAAAAAAATCTTTGTAAATAGGGAGGACTGGAGGGGTTGAAGGGAGGGCTGGGCAAGGGTGAAAAATAAGAACCAAGAGAGACTATGTAAAGGTGCAAATTTCCAATGATGAATGTCATTATATTGTATACCTAAAATGTACCAATGATTAGAATGAATAATCGATAATGTAAAATAGGAAGAAAAGGTCCAAAGGGGTAGGGGTAGTGGGAGGGGCAGGGGAAAGGAAAGAAGGGAAAGGAAAAATGATGAGAAATGGAAAAAAGGGAAACAAAGTCTTTGTAAACAGGGAAGGGTGGAGGGCATGAAGAGAGGGCTAGGAATGGGGAAAAAATAAGAACCAAGATGCATTATATAAAGGTACAATTCCCAATGAGAAATGTAACTGTGTTGTATACCTACAATGTACCAATAAAAGAATTTAATACAAAAAAAACTTAATTGGGAACAGATGACATAATAACACAAACAATGATCATTTATTATTTATGCTATTAGCTCATTTCATCTATTTAGGTGAGACTTAAAGGGTTTTAAACCTATTCTGATAATTAAGAAAACAGGTGCTCAGGGAGAATAAGAATTTGGATTGACAGTATGGAATTCCATGGTATAGACTGGCTTTGAAAACTTGTGCATAAAATTTAATATTCAAAGGATGCCATGTATTCATTTATTTACCAAATATTTAATTGAGTGACTTTGAGCTGTCATTTCAACTTTAACATTATGATATTCTAATTGTCACCATTTCATTACTTGTGCCAAGTTATTTTTTCTGCTCTAGTTTCACATATATTGATGGGCATTTTCATCATAAGTACAATATCATTAAATATATCATTAGTCTTCATTACCTATTATACTATGTGTACTGTTCAACAATAAAATTTTTGTTTTATGCTATTTTTCTTCAATAAAATAGTAGTGAGGTATCAATTTTATGTCATGACTATTTTATAAAGGGAAATCAAAGAGGCAAATAATCTTAAACAGTTTAACAAACTTTGCAGAATTCCTTTTACTAAACCAAAGTTACCAAATCAATAAAGACATGATTTCAAGTCAATAATGAAAATCATCTTATTTTTTATGAGAGTGATCAAGTGATTCTTCTAACTCACGGAAGAATAGGTGTCAATTCTCCTGACAGGGCAACTATGGTGCTGTCTGTCCAGAATTTGTAATTTTTAATTGCAGATGTACAAAATGCTGGAACAATATAATTTTAGCAATATATTTAGCAATTTTAATTAAGTATATTACTTCAGGGATCATTCATTTTGTATAAATAGGAATTTCATTGTATACGTATAAAGAAATTTAGAAAACATCAAATTTAGGGAGTACTTGTCTCCATGTTGGATTTTATTTATAGTTGATATGATTAAAATATTAACTATATTCTCTTGTAATATTACTGAAAGTATCATAGCATTTTGATGATTGCCTTATGTGCTTTCTTTTAGGAAAAGAAAAGACATAATGAAAGGAAACTACCATTTTTGTGTAGCTATTATTCATTGGATATAGTACAAGTTAATTTACTCCTTATATATGCAGATAGATCCTTGAATTATTTAATTAGTATTTTCCATAGAAAACTTATCACTTTAGTATCTGATTAAATTAAGTAAGACATTGTTACCATAAGTGAATTATGTATATGAAATAAAATACTGGGGGACAAAAAAATGGCAGAGTAGAGACTGGCAGTAGAATATAGCCTTTCTGGGACCTGGAATTGAGACACCTGGAAAACAACAACTTGGTGAGGAGAAAAAAGAAGTAGATCACCAGGAACCTGGAAGGAGCTTACAGGAAAACTAGAAATTACAGAGAAGCTGGAGAAACAGAATACAATGTACAGAAAAACACAAAGCAGTCTGGAAAGCTGACGGGCTACTGAGGATGTATGGGGAATCACTGGTGTTGGACTCAAAGCCTGAGGGCACCTAAGTACATGATCCTGCTGTCATGGGCATGCATATAACGGGATACAGTTGTTTAAGAAAGACTTAGTATAGACAACTGTAGACCTGCTCTATAGTCATGTAAAAACCAACAGCCGCTGTTTCTCAGTATGTCTTGTTATGTTTGATAAGGACAATATAAGAGGTGAAGGAATAAAGACAAGCAGCTCAGAGTGCTGGCTCTGGCTCACTTGCTCTGCTGTTGCTCTTTCTGTGTTGATTGGCTCCATGTCCTTTCTTTACCCTAGTGGGGAACTCACAACAACAAAATGGTCTCCTCCATAGTACCCCCTGGGAGGCTCGGCTTTGACAGGTGGTAGCCTTTTTCTGCTGACAGTTAAGCCCAGAGAGGGAAAAATAAGGGACCCAGCTGGCACTGCTAGGGTCCTAAAGAGGCCACGCTATTGTAAACTGCAAAAACTGCATGAAAGTTTACTCTGAAAGTGACTCTTTCCACATGGCAGGCCAGAGTTGGAGAAGAAATCCAGTGAAGCATCCACCATTGAAAGATTTAATCAGGATTTGAAAGGATTTAATCAGGAACCACTTAGTGAAAGGGTTAATTGTTTAAGACCTAGCCTCAAAACACCTATATTTCAGAGTGTCTGGTGTCATCCTACCACAGTGACTGGGTGGGAGAGAGTTAAAGTAGACAGGGGCTAGACGTGGATCCTGCTGAGAAGTTTACTCTCAGGCTGTGAAGGACAAAGGGGCCCTACATTTGTGGTGAGAATCCAGGCTGGTCATGTGTGATTTTCACAGGGCACTGGATCTGAAAGTGAAAGTATTAATTACAGTGGTCTCCCATTCTCCACCCCTCTATCTTTACTAGTATTATTAACTTTATTGATCTTTATATATTTAGTTAACTTTATGCTATTATTATTTTGTGGTTTCTTTCAGTTTTTTATGTCCATGTTCACAGTACATAATTATATTCATTGTGGGGAGTTGGTACATGTATAAAATACTATGATACATCTTAATTTTTTCATCATCTCCTTTCCCTTCCCTTCTTTTCCCCTCCCTCTCTCTTAGTCACCTTCCCTTTTACAAAAGATCTATTCTCCTTTTTCCTATTATCTGTCTTTTACTTTGCTCTTCATCTATATATTAGGTTTCTTATATAAGAAATGATGTGATATTTAAACTTGTGTGTCTGATTTACTTAACATTATAGTCTCAAAGTGCATCCATTTTCCTCCACATAACTCAAGTTTATCTCTTTTTATGGCATAGTAGTACTTCACTGTGTGAATTCTTTTCATTGCTAGTGATTGTATAGTTGTTCTACTTAGCAGATATTTACTGTATGTCAATATTTGGTTTGGCTTTGTGCCTATATTATACTTATGGATCATTTTTCTATGGTCAAGGGTGGTACAGTGGTAGCATTTATTGATTCTTACAGTATGTCAAAATCCAGAGTTTTTTTACTCTATTATTGTTGTTAATTTTGTTGCTATTGCCAGGGTGGCCTAGTTGTTGCTATTGATTTTTAATGTATTCCAATATCTGTCTTTGTGTTATCAACAGTACTGTGACTCATTTCTAGACAACTGTGTGCTGGGCCAACTACACTGCACTGTCCCCTCCCAAATTAATGGAAGTGATTGGATCTTGGAACAGAGCCAAAGGCCTATAGGTTTTCAGGACCAGAGTGCATCACTGAAAATCAGGCATGAATCAAAGAGGTCTCCATACTATCAATGAAGTCTTTCTACTATAATCGACCTGCAAAACTCAGCACAAAAGATAAACAAAAACAATAGGAACATGAGAAGACAAAGCAAAGCAATGTTCTCCAAAAACTCTTAACTCATCTAAAGATGAACCATGTGGTATCAATGAAGAAGAAATAAAAAGCCAAACTGCTGAATTATACAAAATTATAAATGAGAAGACCAAAAAAATTCAATAAGATGCTAAGCAAGCTCAAAGATGATATAACCAATCAAATAATGGACTTAATAAACAAAACAATAGTGACCTTACAGTAGACATTAATAAAAAACTAACTGAGCTAAACAAAGTGATATAAAACATGAATGATCAGTTTTGCATGAATGAGAGTCCATGACATGTTGCCAAATGGAAATCCAGGAATAAAAAATTCAATTCAAAGTATAGGCAGGTGAAGTGACCAATATGAGAACAGAGTGTCTGAACTAAAGGTATGATTGAGGAGTAAGTCAATACCTTTCCTTAATAACACTTAGTGTACATGATCTCAGCTCCCCAGTAAAAAGCACAGATTGGGAGACTGGATAATAAAACAGTACCTAGAGGTATGCTATACAGGAGATTTTTACAATATTTAAGCTAGATCCTGAAGTATTGGAGAAACATCTGTATTTCAAATAAGTACTCAAATTTAGGTTGGCCAAAAATAAATGTGATATCTTCCTATTAATTACAAAAACTATATACAATAATGTAGGAAAATTGAAAAAATCTTGATATGTAGAATGAAAAGTGATAAAACTTTATACTTTGCTTTCCAATGATCTTTGTAGCTTTTTATTATATTTTCTTAGACACATGTCATGATTAATCTTGAATATCAACCTGATTGATTTGAGAAACACATAGGAGATTAGTAAAGCATACTTTTAATTGTGTGTGAGTGGGTCATGGGTATGAACTTGGGGACTATATCTGGTCCCTGAGTCCTTCCTCTCTGGCCCATTGCCTCTGATTTGCTTTCTGACCACCTTGCCCATAATGTTTATGCCTTGTAGTCAACCAACCATGAACTGAAACTTCTGAAACAATTCTGCAATATAAATCTCTCCTCCTTTAAGTTATGTATATCAGGTATTGTGTCTCAGCAAGAGAAAATTAATACAACATTTATACTTATATTAAAGATATTTGTATCATTTTTGGCAATGAGGAAGATAATATATCTCTGATAGTATAGTTTTCCTTTGATGCAGAGTATGAAAATTTGTAAACACACACACACACACACACACACACACACACCCCAACACCCCACGAATGACTTTTCTTCCTGTTTCTTTCAACTCTGGTGCTTTACGTGAGTAGATTCCACATGAGAATGCCAAGTGGCTAAGTGTCAAAATCTGTTTTCTTTTGTCAACAGTCCCGAGACCTTAAAGTATATAGAGATGGGGGGAAATGAATGAGATAGTGGTTACTTAAAAAAGCAATGTTGCTGTGTTGAATTTCTGGTTGAAACTCAGCTGTGTCTTTTAGTCTAGATCAGAAAGTTGGGGAAAGCAAAACTAAAGCCAACCTTTTTCTTGATGGTGTTATAGTTCAGGGGCTAATATAAAAATGAAACTACTATTACAAACTGTGCTGCTATGAACATGGGTGAAAATATATTTCTGTGGTATGATTCTTTTAGTTCTATTGGGAAGATACCCAGCAGGGGAATAGCTGGGTCAAATGGGACCGCTAATCCTAGTTTTTTGATATCTCTGTACTAATTTCCTGGAGATTGGATAAAGAAAATGTGTTTTTAAAAAATAAAACGGAGTACTACTCAGCCATAAAGAACAAGAAACTAGAGACATATATAGCTAAGTGGATGCATATTGAGGCCATACTCTTAAGTGAAATAAATAGGACACAGATGGGTAAATATAAAATAGTTTCTCTAGTGTGAGAAACTGAAAGTGAAAGTAAGGACTAAAAGGTATAATAGATAATGTGAAATAGGAAGAAAAGGGGCAAAGGGAAAGGGGAAGTGGGAAGTGTAGGGGAAAGGAAAGAAGGGACAGGAATAAATATGAGAAAATTAAAAAATGGAAGCAAAGTCTTTGTAAATAGGGAAGGGTGGAGTGGTTGAAGGGATATTAGGGGAATGAGGGAAAATAAGAACCAAGATATGTTATGTAAAGGTACAAATTCACAATAATGAATGTCAGTATATTGTATACCTAAAATGTACCTAAATGTATACCTAAAATGTAAAATGTATACCTAAAATGTAATTAATGAATTTAAAAAAGAAAGAAACTACTAAATCTTGCCCCTAGAGGACATTCTTTGTTGACACTGATTAATTGGTGACTGGTAGCATGTTTTTAGTGCTGACATGACTGCTTCGTTGTTGAACACTCCTTATAGTATTTTCACCTGGTATAATGAGACAGCACATTAGAGACTGCTGTATTGGCATTATCTTAGCCTAGGTATGATGATGTATTCTCTCTAATAAACAATTACATTTTTGAAGAAAAATATGAATTCACTTTTAATGTTAGGAGGCTGTTTTTTAAAACCATACTGATTATAATTTTGAAAAATACACTAAAATAGAGTTATACTGAGTTGGAATATCAGAACTCATGGATGTTCTTATAATTATTTTCTGAGTGTTTGGAATCTGTCATTCTAGGGAGAGATAATGACTGCTACTCATAAGCATCTTTAAAAAATTGTGTTTTCAGTGAGCTTATATTTTGATGCCATACCATGGCAGTCTATTTTGAAACTGTTTGAATCTATTAGTCTTTCAAACATTTTTATTTCTCTCAAGTACCCACCAGTTTCTGCTTTTGAAAAGTTAAAGAATAGATATAATTCCAAAGTAAAAATTGTCAAGTTCTATTAACAGAAAGTTTTATTTATTGATTTTATTTGTGAAGTTAAGTCATTTATACCTTCTTTTATCATTACATTCCAACAAGTATTTAATTTCTGCTCACTTTTTGCAATATTCTTTCAAGAAACCTAGCGAGCGATTTAGATTTCTATGGGTCCCTTTATGGATGTGCTAGATATATTTGTCCTTTAAGATTCACTTTCTACTTTTTTCCATCTAGAATTCTACCTAAGAGTTTGAACAATATGGGTTCCACATCTTCTAGATTCCAGTTGGTGTTGGCCAGTGGAAGATGGGAAGAGATCTAGATGGAGAAAAGTGGAATCAGCATATTTATTTTCCTAACTATGAATTCTAAGACTCTCTCTCTCTCT
>NW_004624844.1:6729666-6739808 GCF_000247695.1 Heterocephalus glaber | reverse complement strand
CAGAATCATCCATACTGTCCCATGGGAGCCAGTTTACTTCCTTTGTGAAACATTTATGTTTTGACTTCAGATTATAGCAATATTTCTAAAAATCATTGGAATATTCCAACTACCTGACAGTTTAACTTTTGCTTATGTTTATTCCATTGATTCAGCATCCAATAAAGGCCTACACCTGTGAATTAAGTGGGATACAGCATCCACACTTTCTCAAGATGGGCCGTGCTGATAGGATTTTAATTGACCAACCTTCTCCTTAAGTTCTAAAGCTGTATTTCCTGCTTTGGGTAAGAAAATATTACTTCTTATTCTGAAATGAAATACTTTAATTTCACATATAGGAACTAAGAAAGTATGACAATATAAACATGACCTAAACCCAAATTTCTCTGAGAACATTAAGTTAATAAACTGTAAGACCATTTTGCTGGAATACACGCATACCCTTTAATTTATGTTAGTTTACATTCCAGTGAACCATCACAAGTTGAAGATGTATGTAATATACTATATGTACCGAACAAAGCCTACTGTATATAGTTATTTACTTTTAGGAATTGATCATTGGTCATTCAGTGAGAGCTACAACTCACTGCCGAGAGAGAGAGAGAGAGAGAGAGAGAGAGAGAGAGAGGAGAATATGAATCATACTTCTAATTGCTGGTCTAGGAGAACAACAGAATAATTAAAATTTAAACTTGGGTTTCTACAGAATGCGTATCTACTACAAAAGCTAATAAATTAATTTTCTAAAGCTGATAAAATTATTTCCTAAAAACTACAGATAACATCATACTAAATGCTATAAAATTGACAGTGTCCCCCGAAGATCAGAAACAAGAAAAGAATATCTGCTCTTGCCACTCTCATTTAAATGTGACATGGAAATTCTAGCTGGTAAAACTATGAAAGGATTTTAAAAAAAAATATAGCGGAAAAAGAAAATGTCTTGATTCATAGATGCCTTAGTGGTCTATGCTAAAAAAAAGTCCAAAGATCTGCTAACTTGAATAAGTGGATATTTAACAAGTCCACAGGATACAAAACCAATTGTATTTCTACCAAGTAGTATCAGTAATTGAAATTCTGGAAAGAATCGCTTATAAAAATACCTTAATAATAATAAAAAAACCTTACTATTTATAATGCCTTAATAGTAAATATGTACAGGCAATTCCACTGAAATATGTGCAAGAAGGTTTTGCAGTGAAAACCATAAAATATTTAGTAAGGAAAATCAAATACATCCTAAATTTATTAATAGATATCTGCGCCCTGTGTTGGAATATAAAATATTGCTAAAATATCAGAGTTCCTCTAAATTTTCTGTAGATTCAGGGTAATCTTAGTCAATATACAATAGCAATTTATGTATAAAAGCTAGCAAATTGATTCTAAAATTTATATAGAACTAGACAGATAATTTTTCAAAGAGCAAATTTCAAAGATTTTTGCTACCTGATTGTAAGAATGACTATAAAATATAATTATCATTATATTATGCTACTGTCAAATGTATGAACCCATAAATCAAAAGCACAGAATAGAAAATGTATAAGTAAACTAGCATATATGGTCATTTGAAGATTGATAGAAGTTCAAAAAGTTGTAGTAAGAATGGGTACTATTTACAATGAAGTTGCAAAAATAGAACATCTGTATAAAAAAAACTACGTCTTTACCACTAATTGTACCATGTACAAAATTAGTACTAAACATATAAGATATCTAAGAAAAACACAGAGGGAAATAAATCTTTATGACCTTAGGTCCATGAATTAGGCAGAGATTTATTATGTATGACAAAATGATATGAGAACAAGAACATAAAATACAGATAAGTTGCAATTCATTTGAATTAAAATTTTCTGTAATTTTAACCCTACAATGATGAAAAGGCAAAGCTACAAATTATGAAATGTGTACTGAAATCACAAGATGCTACCATATACCAATTGGATTTTTCCAAATAAGAGATTTGATAATATGAAACATTTTGAACTTTTGTTTAGCCCTGGTGTAGGTACAAAATTGTATATTCCTTTTGGAGAAGAGGAATGTAGTTTCATATCAGAATAACAGAATTAGTATGTGATCCAACATTTCCACTCAAAGCTTTTTGCCAAAGAAAATTAAGGGTAAAGTTTAAGGTTTCTTAACGAAAAAAAAACCCTGGCTGTAGATTACCACAAAGAAATTATGCTTGTCTCCAGCTTCTGAACCTCAGTCTATAACACGGATTCTTAGCTGAATTTCTAGCCTGCCAGAGTGAATCTCTTTGAAGAAGCTTAAATACTAAGGTGAAGACGGGGTATAGAACATGTTTTATTTCATATTTTATTTTACTGATTTATTCTCTTAAATATTTAAACATTGGGGTAAAGTGTGTTGGTACCCCTCTACATTATTCTTGCTTTTGTCCCCAGTGAAAGGTCTGGATGAATTTTACCAGACTTTAATTAATTCATTGACTTGGAAGAAGAATACCCTAAGCTCTACATAAGTATGTGATTAGTAGCTTCAATTTAAATGGGCAAATTTACTTAAAAGTAGCATACATATATGCATATGTGATTAAATTATTATTTAAAGATATTAGAGGGTGCTTTAGTCATCTCTGGTTATCATTTTTTAAAATGCCATAGAGTGAGAAGAAAACCACCTGCAAGCCAGGGCTCTTAGCAGAATTCTACTTTATCTTAGTCTTACATTTCTGGGATCCAGAATGATAAGAAATATATTGTTCAGTGTATGGTATTTTTTTATGGCTGCTCAAGAAGTTTGATATAGATTTTGGCACTGAGAGGTGAGTTTGTAAGAAACAACTAAAATTGTGAAAGTAGTTTTGTAATTGAGTAATGGACAGAGGCTGGAAGAGTCTTGAGGTCCCTGCTGGAAAAGGCTTAGATTGATCTGAATGAGTTAGCTCTGGTGATTTTGGAGCCTGGGGAGTCTAGGAAGCTTCCCAGGATAGAGCTCTATTTAGTCTGAGTCCAGAGGTCTGAGGAGTAAGGGATCTTTTGATACAAGTTCTAGTCTGAGTCCAAGTCCACAAAGAAAAGAACAGTGTTCCACCTCTAGGTCAGTGAAACAGAGACAACAAGTTCTTTGTCACTCTGCTTTTTATTCTATTCAGGCCCTCAGTGAGTTTGATGAAGGCCCCCCCATATTAAGGTCAACCTTCTTTACTTAGTCTACTCATTCAAATATTAATCTCTTGAGGGGGTGAAGGGGGGCTAGGAATGGGGAAAAAATAAGCACCAAGATGCATCATGTAAAAGTACAAGTTCCTAATGAGAAATGTAAATGTGTTGTATACCTAAAATGTACCAATAAAAGAATTTAAGTAATTAAAAAAATATTAATCTCTTTCCAAAAGGCCCTCACATACACACCCATGAGTAATGTTTAACCTTGTATCTGGACCCCCCAGGGATGACAAGTGGACACATAAAACTACCAGTGCCCTGGGTAATTGTGTGTGGAGCAGTGTGGAATTGTGGATGGAGCGATCAACAAGTACTCTCATTAAGGCTGGTAACAGTTGGGAGAGTGCTCCAAATGAAGGAAAGGGTAAATGCAAAAACGTAAGATGAGCTTTCACAGCTGGGACATACTGAGGAGAGAAGGAGAGGGCTCAGCCTGGAGAGTGAGGCAGAGCCAAACTACTTAAACATACTTTGGCCATGGTAGATGCTGGTTTTTACCAGATGTATAACTGAAATCCAAAAGAAAGATGAAAGCAAAATGAACATGTCACCCAATTCACTGAAATAGAAAGAAAATAAGAGCAGAAGGAAACAAGAGTGAAGGAAGAAGGGAGGGAAGTGCAAGAGGAAAAATGAATGAAGGAATAAAGAAAAGAGAGAGCAACAATAAAGAAGACAGACAATAATCTACATGCTGACTGTATAATATAAAATAAAGGATCAGAAATGAAAAAAAAATGTATTGCATTCACCTATAAAATGAAAAATGAAAGAAATTCCTGGATGCAGAACATTGGTAATAGAGAAGTTTGGATCAATTAGAAATCTTTTTCAAAAATGAAATTGGAATAGCTTGCCAGTGAGATGGTGAGAAGGATAGCAGAGAGTTTGGCAAAGGGAATGTTTGTTCCTAAGTTTCGGAGATAATTAAATTTAAATTGGCATAATTTTTGAGATGAGGACATAGTTGAGGTTCTACTGGGGTGGGAGTCAAGATTCATAAGTGGATGTGTTATGTAAAACCTGTGTATGAACCTAGAACTTGGACTGCTCCAGCTGGGGTGCAGATGAAAATAAAATATTTTTCCTGGTCAGCAATGTTTCTCTTTTTAAATATTCTTTATTTTCTTAAAATCATGAGTGAAATTGAAGTTCAGCACACTCACACACATATCCATAGCAGCATGTATATACAGTCTGGCTACAGCAGTTACTAGTGTTACAAAATACATGATGGATTAGAAATCAAAAGAAACATAAAAGACAATGTAAATAAAAAGAATGGGGACACCCTAATAGGTAAGTGCTAAAAAGAAGATGAATTTAGACTGACATTGAAAAAGGCGTCTGAATACCTATGTGGGCACTGCAAACAGTTGTTCAACTAATTTTGTTCCGATAAACAGATATAGGTCCAGTAAAATATTCTCTAATGGAGAAATAAACTCACGACAAAGAGACCCGAAGAATTCATCATTAGGCAGTTCATGTTAACAGAAAAGTGTCTAATACAATCATGTAAATTTAAGAGGCAGAATAATTAAAATGTACTATGTGGGAATGGTGTGGTCAAGTATGTTACCATCAAAATTATAATATAAGCATTCATAGATAAACTGATTTAAGGATCAAGAATATTTTATTTTATGGCTAGAGAGTAAAAGCGGATTGGGAGAGTTCAAATACAGATAGATAGATAGATAGATAGATAGATAGATAGATAGATCTGATTTAACTGAATTTTACATGATATCATAGAGAATTTTGTATCCAGCAAATGAGGAATATATTTCAATCTTTAAATTTGTTGTGAGATTGCTTAAATATTCCATTTCTTAGAAATTTAGTTTAAAAACCCCAAAACTTTGCAACAGCAGTGCATGTGTGATTATACCATCTGAGGAAGGCAGAAGTTGGCTCTCTTGGGGGTTATCTGGTAGAAATTTCTGCTAAATGTAAATGTCTTATGAGGTTGTTATAAATACTCTTACTGCCTTAAAGCAATGACATGTGATAGGGCATAGTTATCACCACCCAGATACAGCACTGAGTGTGGCTAGAAAAGAAGTTTACATGATGCAAGTACATTGAGATGTGAAGTCACACCGACTCTGAAATTTTAAATGCCTCAATTCGATATTGAACTACTTTTTAGTTTTCAGGACTGAAATCTCACGGGACACCCATCAACGTAAATGCATTTCATCTGCACATTTTCTGCTGCATGTCCTCCTGCTCCACTTGACAAATCAACAGTTAATTTATATTGAGTCAAACACTGTTCTCATTTTCTAGAAACTCATGTGATGCAAACGTTTTCAGCAGTTTTTGTCTAATTTAATTGCTTTGAAATGTTATTAATGAGATAAACTCCCATGCCCTTCATCACACAACAGTATTATGGATTTTAGAAAGGAGACTTAGACAAGAACAAAGAAATCCTATTCAGCCTCATACTGTCTGCATGATTTTAGGGACGACAAACTGAAGGTCCGAAGAGCAAAAGATCTTTTGATCCAAGTTCTAGTCTAAGTCCAAGTCCACAAAGAAAAGAACAGTGTAAATCTTACATATTATATCGAAATCTTCAATTGATTAGTCATTTGAAAAATCAGTCACATGATCTTTCTTATGATGAACAGTAATGGATACTAAGTTTGACTCATTGATGCCTTTTGTAATATATGAAATTTATTTGTCATTTGTTCTTATTGATGTAGGAGAAAAACAGTGAAGAGGTAAAATTAACTCTGAAAGTAAATAAAGATTTCTTTTTTTCTGCAAAAGAAAATAGACAAAATGAGTTGGCCTATGGTACATATCAACTGGTAAAATTAGTGCTGATTTTGATGCTTGTTGGGAAGAAATTTCCATTAGATTTCATTTAGTGTGGAAAATTGGGCCCTGATACAAACTCTATAGTACTCCGTGCTCCACACAGGTTCACAGGCCTCTCCATCTGTCAAATACCACGCTCATTGGGTTGGAACACATTCCTTGGTTTGGAGCGCTCTGTTTGAACAGATGGAGGGGCCTGTTTGTGGATAAAATTAACAATGCATTTCTGTATATATTAGCTCGTTCTAGTTTTCATAATTTTTTTCCCTGTGGTATTTAAAACACAAATTATGTGTGCTGTCTAAAAAAGAAAAGAATAAAAATGCTGAGTTTGAGCAACTCAGAATAACAGCGTGCAAGGTTGGGGGAAATGACACAAGCAGCATGTCCTCTGAATACTTTCAAAAATATTACACAGCAAAACACTTAGTTTCTAAATCCCCAGAACTGTGGAAATTAGAGAATGATAGCATTATGCTATTGGTATGAATTAATATTTTTTTATTAAAATGTCATTTTCAGATATTGTAAATTATCTTTCCTCAAAGAATAGTGAGAACATAACTTGTTTAGTAGAAACAGATAACACTGATACCCTTTAAAAAGGACAGGCATTACCTTCAATGACAGACACATAGTGGTAAGTAGGCATATTTAATCTGTTTTGTATTCATATTTTCTTACTGATTTTATTAGCACAGTTATATGTATTAAGTACATAAATATCACATAAACATCTCAGGGCCAGACATGTGCCTGTAACCCGAGCACAAAGGAGCCTGAGGCAGGAGGATTGCTGGGAATTTTTTTAAGCCAGCCTGGGCTACATAATGAGTTCAAGGCCACCCTGGACTACACAGAGAAACTCTGTTTTAAAAAAAGAATTGTTGGTCAGGCATGCCACGCCCACATGTGACCAGCAAGACAGTGAGGACCATTGGCACGCTCACCAGCCACCAGAGTAGCCACACCAGCCCCCGCAACCCCCACCCCTTTTGCCTCTTGACTGTGCCGCTACCTGGTTCCACACTATAGAGGCAAAGGAGGGCATAAAAGCCATTGTCCTGAGCTCCAGAAGATAGAGCAGAAGCGAACATAAGTGAACTCAGGCTCCTTGATGAAAACTGAAGCCCACTAGAAAAGTGAAGAGAATCTCTGCAATAAAGGCACACCAGACCGGCGTACTTGGTAAGTTGGAGGGATCATCACTTCCCATCGGAACCTGGACTATCTTCAGGGGAAGGGCAGCCAGAACCTGCAGTAGAGCATTGTAGAGTTCAACCCTGCAGGAGGACAGGGAGCTCAACTTGGGACTTGCAGCCAGAAATCTGCCTGAATTTTAGGGGTCTGGGACTGGCTTGCTGAGACTCATTGACTTATATCTGCAGACTGCTGGTCGCATTGTCTATTGTGACAGAAGAGACATACCCTGAAGGAGGCTGTTTATTTTTATTTCTTATTTGTTATTTTCAAAATTATTACTATTTTTTGATCGTATTTTTAATTTTTTCTAGTCTTTTCAAATTTTTATTTTTCTCTTTTTTCTTTCTTTTCTCTTTTCTTTCTTTCTCTCTCCCTCACTCCCGTGCTGTCCCACATTGTTCTTCATCTCCCTTTGTGTTCCTGTCCTGGCCCTAATTTGTATTTCTTCTTTATTTTTCTTTTATTCTCTTTTTCCTTCTCTCTTCTGTGTCCTCTGGCCTCACTGCTAACCTTCTCCTATGCTTCCAACTACATATTGCTCCCTTCCCAACTCTTTCTAACTCCCCATCTGGAAAAGTAAAGTTGCTATATTAAAGAGTTTATTCACTATAAAAATATGTTGGGTTGATCCTCAATTTTGATTTAATTTACACAGTTAAAGATGATAGATTAATAACTACCACAAATTGTCATTTTCTAAGAAGTACTTGATGCTATGGTGTTGCTGATTGTATCATTTGGGCTAAGGTGTTGTGATTGATCTAATCAGTTGTCCCTCCTGGTATAATGAAAATGAGATAGCCTCAGAGCCATTAGAGACTCAAAACCTAAAGACCAGCTATATCGGGAAGACACCTCTGAGAAGCAATCATTCCATAAGTGTTCTAAATACAAGCAACAAAGATACTTACAATAAGCAACTTCAGAGTATCAACCCAGGAATTAAACCAAGAACAGTACCTAAAACAAAAATGAGAAGATATTTAAGAAAGACACAAACTCAGGCATCCACCTTGCAAAAGGCAAATTCTGGAGGAAATGAGGTAGAAAAGTCTGATAATCAACCACCTGGACACCCTGAATTGATAGCGCAGGAAGTAAGAAAACAGATGAATGAGGACTTAGAAAAGTTCAAAGCAGAAATACTCTCTCAGATAACTACAGAGATGGTGAGCAGAGTGAAAGACATGATTGCAGGCTCTAGAACAGAAACAGATAAAAAAAATAGATGAGGTTAGAAACATGCTGGAAGCCTTGAATGCCCAGCATAAGAAAGAAATTGAAACCATGATTGCCTAATGTAAGAAAGAAATGGAATCCATGAAATAGATTCAAACAGATATTCATGAGATTAAAAACTCGACTGAAAGTATGCACAGAAGATTAAGAGAATGTGAAGATAGAATATCAGATACAGAAGAAAGGATTGTGGTAAATGACCATGAAAACAGAGGTTTCTTAAAAATAGTAAGTGACCACAATAAATCAATCCAGCACCTGCTAGATGATGCAAAGAAGAATAACATAAGACTGATAGGAGTCCACAAAAAAACAGGAGAAAGTACAATTGACATTAAAAAACTGTTCAAAGAAGTAATAGTAGAAAACTTCGCAGACAGAGGTAGAGAATTAGACATACAGATAAGTGAGTCTTATAGAACTCCAACTAGTCATGATCAAAAAACAATCTACACCTAGACATGTAATAGTCAAGATCCCAGAAACCCAAAAGAAGAACAAAATCCTACAAGCAGTTAGGGAAAAGAAACAAATCACCTACAAAGGCAAGCCCATCAGAATCATGGCAGACTTCTCAACACAAACCCTCAAGTTGAGGAGAGCCTGGAGTCAAGTATTTCAAGCCCTAAAAGAAAATAACTTCCAACCTAGACTGTTGTATGCTGCAAAATTACCTTTCAAAATTTACGAGGAAATTAGATACTTCCACACCAAAGAACACCTGAGAAATTTCATGAACACCAAACCAGCACTACAAACAATTCTGAGCAATATCCTAGAAAAAGACAATGAAGATCACAACTCCATGTGGCCCAATAGAGGGAAGCCACAGGTAAGGTAAGAAACTAAAGGGAAAGGGGGAAAAATAAGAAATAAAAGAGCCAACAACAATAAAACATCATGAGAAGGATGAGTCAATATCTATCAATTATGACCATCAATGTTAATGACCTCAATTCACCAATCAAAAGAAATAGACTGGCAGAATGGATTAGGAAGCAAAATCCAACAATATGCTGTATACAAGAAACACACCTAATTGAAAAGGAAATTCAGAGACTGAAAGTAAAAGGACAGAAAACAGTTCCCCATGTGACAGCAACCCAGAAAAAAGGAGGCATAACAATCTTATTTGCAGACAAAGAAGATTTCAAACCAAAACTAATTAAGAGAGATAACGATGGTCTATATCCTTGTAAAGGGAACAATTCAAGAGGAAGTGATGACCATCATAAATTTATATGCACCAAATACAAATGCCCCCAACTATACAAAACAAATATTAATGGATATAAAAAACCAAAGAAGCACTAATACAATTGTAGTGAGGGACCTCAATACCCCATTATCACAAATAAACAGATCATCTAGACAAAAAATTAACAATAAAATTCTAGAACTGAACCAAGCTATTGAACAAATGGCCTTCATAGATACAGAGCATTCCACCAAACAAAATCAGAATACATATTCTTCTGAGCTGCAGATGGGTCGTTCTCCAAAATAGACCACATGCTAGCTCATAGAACATGTCTAAGTAAATGTAAAAGAATTGCACCCTGTATATTATCAGACCATAGTGCAATAAAATTGGAGATCAATAACATAAGAAAATGCAAAACCCCCACAAACATATGGAAACTGAATAACACC
>NW_004624844.1:6622177-6679355 GCF_000247695.1 Heterocephalus glaber | reverse complement strand
GAAATATGCTCCCTTCAAGATGCCAGTGTCTATCCCACTGTATTAATGTTCAAGCCAGGGAATGCCTCCAAATTATACACATACCATCATCCCATTTTCTTAATCAACATTGATTACAAAATTCTTGCTAATTGACTCAATTGTGTTATGCTTGTCTTGACTCATCCAAGTCAAGCAGGCCTCATTAAAATTCAAGCTTCCTGTAATAACATCAGATTATACATTAATATGATCCATTTGTTTAGAGACAAACTAGATCAAATTGCAATATTTTATACATGATAAAAAGCAAATTTGTCCAATGCACATAGCCATTTTTAGTGTAGAGTTAGAGATACTGGAAACAGCATTTTCATTTTTTATAATACTATTATTTGGAGGATAAAGTGAGAGAGAAAAATGTGTGTATTAACAATTAAATTCAAACTGTATATTAAAGTTACTTATTAAGAGAAAATATTTTTCACAAAATGAGTTATTTAATGTGATTAATTTTTACAATGAAATTATATCATTAACATATGGCTGAAAATTCTAATGCATTTTTGCTAAGAGTAAGGTGGTAATTAGAAAAACAGAATTACTATCTCAACTATACTTTATATAAGGTTTGATTTATCAATGTTTTAAAGAATTATTGTATGATAAAACAAACTTTCATTTGATGTATAATTCTATGCATTTTACTACATATGTAATTTTATGTATTGACTTAATACTGATAGAAAATATTTCTCTTATGCCCCAAATCTCCTTCTCACTATTTGTTTATAGTCATACTTCCTGTGGCTTTTGGCAAGCACTGATATGTTTTCACTGTAGTGTGTTTTTTCTTTCAAAAATATCACTGATATGGAACCATATTGTACATAACTTTCTCAGAATGGCTTTACAAGAGAATTCATTTGAGATCTCTCCCAATTGTTATATTGTTAACATGAACTTAAAATGTGCTATTACTGGTTCTGTTCTATAGATGCAATCTGGTTTGTTCATCCACTCACCTGGTGAAAATCTTCCTCTGGAGATTCCAAAATATTTTCATAGATTTTCACATTTTACAAAGAAGTGACATTTTATCACTTTATTTGAAATGTAGAAATATCTTCACCATATCATCACCTGTACTGCCCTTCTTTTAATTTATAGTTCTTTCATATATTTCATCTGTATGTATGTGTATTGAAACTCCCATAAGGTACTGTTACAATTTTTGCTTTTATCTTTCAAACGTATCTTACCTTTATTTTTGCTGGGACAAAGCACCCAATATCCACAACTTAAAGGAGAGGTTTATTTGGCTCATGGTTTTCTGGCTCCAAGGCAGAAAAAGCATGAGGTGGAGGGTGGTAGAGGAAAGCTGCTCGACTCATAGCACTAGCATCAGAGAGAGAGATGGAAGGAATCCAGAGATGAGAAGACACACTTTCAGGAATAAACCACTGATGATAATGCAGCTCCCTCACCTAATCCCCTTTCAAATGCTCCACCTCTGAACACGAGACACTTTTGGGGGACATCTTAAATCCAAACCATAACATTTGCCCCTTGCTCCCCAAAACCTCAAATCTATCTCATTTTACAAATATATTTAATCTATCTCTAATAGTCACCAAAGTCCTAACATTTCCATCACTGTGGAAAAGTCCAAGTCCAAAGTCTCCTCTAAGACTCAAGGAAAACTCTCAGCTTGAGCCCTGTAATGCTAAAAGAAAGTTAAATACTTCCAGCATCCAATGGCCTAGGGAAAATAGAAGAAGGGGATAGAAAGGAATTGAGTCAAAGCAGATGGAACTCAGCAGAGTAAACATCAGCTCCTGTAACTCCATGTCTTGTACTGGGAGGGCATGGTGAGATGTGAGCCCCGAGAGGCCTGAGTAGCCCTGTATCTCCGGGGGGCCTTGCTGGTCACAGCCAGCCCACTTGGCCTCATGAATGTGTAAGTTTACATCTTTGACTGGATGTGGGATTTTCATCTATTGTTACATTGCATGTTTTCTTTCACCATCACCTTCTGTTTTCCTCTCCTTTTAGAAGTCCTAAGTTTCACACTTTTGTGGTTTTTGCAATGCCAAGGTTCTGTTTGTAATTTTCCTTCAGTCTCTGTATTAGTTAGAGTTCCTAGAGGGACAGAAACAATGTAAAATTACACAACAAAACAAGTGATTTATTAGGTAGGTTTATATGATCAGAAGTGGAAAAATCCCAAGGCTGTCTGTGGAATCAGATTTGGAAGAATCCAAAATAGTATTTTGAATGCTGCACAACCAGAGCGTCCAGTGGTATTTGAATGTTAAGACTTGGAAGCTCACTGCAGAGTCAGTGCATAAGTCTGCATTGGAAAACTGAAGAGTTTGCATTTGTAGGCTTAAAAGTCTGCTCTGGAAGCCTGAAGGAATGGGGGACCAAACTTTGAAGTCAATGGCAAAGACTGAAGCTCCTCCAAAGAAAAGGGAGATTTTCTTCTTTTTCCTCCTGCCATTTTTTTTTTTTTTTGCTTAAATTCTTTCATTGGTACAGTTTAGGTATACAATATGTTTACATTTATCATTGGGTGCTTGTACCTGTACATGATGTATCTTGGTTCTCATTTTTTCCCCATTACCTGTGTGCCCTTCCCTGCTTCCACCCTTCCCTATTTACATAGACTTTGTTTCCATTTTTTTCTTTTCTCATAATTTTTCTTTTTCCTTCTTTCCTTTCCCCTTTCCTTCCCACTTCCCTATAGCTAAATGGATACACATTGAGGTGATACTGTTAAGTGAAATAAATAGGACACATGTGTAAATACTGAATAGTTTCTCTGGTATGAGAAAGTGAAAGTGTAAGTAAGGATTAAAATGAATAGTTGATAATTTGAAATAGGAAGAAAAGGTCTTCTTTCCCTTTTAATTCCATCCATGCTACAGTCCTTCGATTGGGGCCACCCACATCTTGGATGGGTCTATCCAAGTTTGTTAGTCATCCACAGACAATATCACAAATAATAATCACATTCATGCTCTCTCACTCTCTCTCTCTCCCTCCTCCTCTCTCCTTTCCCTCTTTCCCTCTCCCCCTATCTCTTGCTCTAACTCTTCCATTCATATTGAACAAAGCTATTGATCTATCCTCTAGTCTTCAAGTTCAGTCACTCTTACTATTGATTTTGTTATTGAATTTCTTCAGTAGAATTTTCAGTTCTAAAATTGCAATGCTCCTCCCTTTTCCTATCTTCCGTACTTTTTACTTTGTATTTTAACATTTTAAAAGTGTTTTTAATTCCTCATGTGAACATTTTTATAACAGCTGCTTTAATGCACTTATCAGATGATTGAATATCTCATGCTTGTTTGGATTTCCTTTTCCTGGGAAAAGGTTCATGGTTCATCATAAACTGAGTAATTTAAGATCGAATCTTTGACATTTTCAATTTTACACCACATGACACTGAATCTTGTTAAAACCTGTGGGGAATGTCAAAAATTATGTTTCAGTGTGAAATTGTCCTGGTGAGAGTCAAGTAGCATGTTATCTCCCCCCTTACTCTGGGCCACAGCTTCAGTGTTAATTCACTTTTTAGTTGATTTACAGTGCTGTGCACTTCTGTGCTGTATGTGTGGCATGGTGTTTAGGGAAGGACTTGCTTAGCTCAATCCTTGACGGCCATGTATGTGAATTAATATTAAAACCTCATCTGCATTGGCCACAAATGGGCCCAAATGGGATTCATTTTACAAACTTCTTAGCCACATTCTTCCCTGTACTTTTTGTTTTTTATCCCATTTTATTCTTAAAGGGCAGAATAGAATTACTTCAGCAGTTGAGCCAGGCCTGGGGCTAAAAGTTACGAAGAGATATATGGATCAATATCAATAGATTAGATATAGAGATAGATAGACAAGACATAGATATGGAAGGAGATAGAGAAAGAGGGAGGGAAAGATACAGAGAAAGGGAAAACAGCTGATTTGGACTGTTCTGTGCATTATAGCCCTAGAGAGCATGGAAAGGTTCTTATTTCTTAGACTGCTGGCCCCTGCATGCTGCCAACACTGCTGCTTCTTGCTGTTTCTGTCGCCACCATTTCCATCACTGCACGGTCTGGAATACATACATGAGCCAACAGCAGACAAAGGGGAAGAACCTTCATGTTACGGTTGAGAGCTGATGTGTCCCCCAAATCCTTCTGTGTGTGGAAGGTATGGCTCTCGGGGCACTATGTGCATCAGTGGATTCATCCACTCACCATTTAGTGGTGGAATGTGCTCTGAGGTGGTGGGGCCAGGCTGTACCCCCTGTGCAGATGCTCCCCTTTCTCTCTGCTTCCTGGTTGCCATGGGATGAGCAGTCATTTTCCCAGCTCTTTCCACCAGGCTATCTCGGCCTTGGAGCCAGCAGACTACAGACTGGCAAGATGAGACCAAAATAAACCCTTCTTCTTACAGTTGTGGGTGTCCAGCATTGTGTCCCAACAACAGAAAGTGCCTGGGACAGGATTTTCTGTTCATTTCTATCATCTTTAAGAAGTGTGCTTTGTACTTCTTATCTAGAACTAAACAGATTTTCTGGAGTCTTTTCTTTCTTTTTCTTTAGCTTTTGATGCACAGTATGGTCTGAAGTTCCCAAATGGGTTACATTAAGGCCAGGAGTTACTAAAGAATACTGTAGATATGGAGACACTTTGACTTATGGTGGTTCACCTTGATCTACTCAGGATGGTTCATGTTCCACTGACGAATGACTGTGGCACGCATTATGCCAAGGTTTTATAATTATATTTCCTGAAGAACAGAGGGGTGTACTTACTTCATCTTATGCAAAAATGTTTTCCCATAGATAGCATTAACATATGTGGAAAGTAGACACTGAATTTTGTACCTAAACTTATTATAGAACTCCACAATTATATACTTTTCATATATTCCTTTGCTCTTAAAATAAAAAAATAATAGTTTTTGAAAATCTAGAAACACAAGAATAAAAACTTTTAGGTTTTTAAACCAATACTTCTGACAGTATAGGAGAGAAATACAGGTTTGGATACATATAACATTAGCAAGCATTTTATTAATTTTACAAGAGTTTGTCACTAAATGTTCATTAAATCTAAGGAGAAATTTATTTCCTTATATATTAATTGTATCTGTATTTAAAAGAGGTTTTATTGTATTTTCACTGATATGTCCTTACTATAAATAAATACTGCTATAGTTTTAAGCTAGCCTTTAAAATGAATATTTAAGGGTTTGTACATACAGGATAGCTATAAATTACAAATTACTCTAAATGACAAATACACAAAAAACAAAGCCACATATATTTATTTGAAAAGCCCATTTGTCATATTTTCAAGGCATATTGCTTCATCCAATACAACTTGAGTTAAATAATAATTCATTTTTACTATTTCTTTCTCAAAATATTAATTTTAATTATAACATAATAAAATCAGTAAATTTAGTAATTTCTGTTTAGCTTGAAATATTGAAACTACAAGTATCTAATTCAAAGTATAACAAATATATCCAAATTTTGTTCAGTGTAGTCATAATACATAAGAATCTAATCATCTACTGCACTAAAAATTAGATAAAAATACTACTTATTAACATCTATGCATTTGTAAGCTGATAATTATTGTTTGAATATATTAAATATTTAGTAATAAAATGCTTGTTTGTTTTTCCACTGATCTAATTTACAGTATTTTTGCAGATGGGTTAATTGTCAGTTCCTTTAGAATTTTAAAATACTCATGGAGGATATATATGAAAACTAGAAAAATTTCAAAATAACACTAAGTATTATTTTAATTGCTAATAATGAGAAATGTGTCATTCATATAGTTAGGATGTGTAAAATATTTTTAAAATTATGAGAGAGTTCAAATCTTTAAATGAGCTTGCACCTGATTCTTGCTATTTTTCAACTCAGAAATGACAGTAGTCTAGGAACTGCAGGAGCTTTCATACCTGCTTTATCATTTGGGGCAGGGATTGATATTTCCTCATTTAGACACTTCAGGTACTTACACTGGCATAATTTAAATGGTCATTGTTTAAAATGATGAAAAAATGGCAAAGTAACAGTCAGATAATGAACTTTAATCTAATGGAAAAGATCCGTCCATTGAATTGGATTAATAGAACCCAAGAAAATAGTGCAGATATGTTTTGTTCATCATTTTCTTTCTTGGTTGACTAACACTGACAACTGTATTTTGAGGTGTCTCATTTCTACAGACAATTCCCTGTGGTCTCTTCCTGAGACATTCCTGCTATGTCTTTATATTTATGAATATAAAATTATTTCACTATAAATATTCACTGAATGTGGCTACACATAAGCACACAAAAACAGTGATTGAATTATACTTTTAAAATTTCATTAAGAAAATGTAACACTTAGCTTTATGTATTAGTATGTCTTGTGAACTTATTAGTGAAAATCAATCGTAACTTTTTAGGCTTTTTCTATAATTAATTTCCCTATAATTTAAAAAATGTAATTCTTATTGTTATTTTATAAATTTAGATATTGGTAATTATTTTCTACTAAGTTGAAGATTTTTACATCTCCACCATTTTCCTTGGTGAAAGAATAGTCCTCTTTTTGAGGAATAGGACAGAAGAAGTAGCTGCATTACCATTCTCAAGGTTAAATCTCTTATAATCAAATAATCCTCTTAAGTCCACATCATCAATTTTCACATAAATGCAGGATGCTTTATAGTTTGACATGTTGTAAAATTAAACAATTTTTTTGGTATTTTAAATGCTATTTGGATAAAGTTAATATTTTATAAATAAAAGCAAATATTTTTTACATCTAAGTGAAATATGACAAATGAGGGAGAGACCCAAAATATAGAGATTTCCAAAAATTAATGTTTTCCTTCAGGGTATAGTAAAATGGATATGAAAAATATGGCCTATGAAAAACCAATTCTATTACTGACTCTGGTTTGATATTTTTTTGTTTCCATCAATGAAAAATAGAAGAGGTTTGATTTTAGGAAAACATTTCAAATACTGTGTACTCAAATATGTTTGTATTGTTCTTACCACCAGTTCTCAAGTCCTCCTCAATCCCCCCAAGGGGATAATAAGATTGTAGGCTACTATTTTATCACTGTTATTTTCATGATGTTTTTTGTGTGATTACACTATGAGTATTAAAAAATGCCAACTTGATTTATTGCATTTTAAATAAAAGTCTATGAAGAAATAAAACCTAAAAGTGTCCTTTATTGAAATAGTGAAGGACTAAGATTAGGGAACTGATGCTAGGTTTTCTGAAATGTCCCAGGCAGGTTATCAAGAGGTTACATTTTATACATTATTCACATATCACTTTGGAGCCATAGTTGACATAAATGAAAAAAAGAAAGAAAATTGTAAATTAATCTGTTGTAGGTTGTAGAAAATTTAGGAAGACTGATAAATACAATTCTTTTTAATTGATACCTATACAAACTAATTAAAGATGTGTCTCAGAACTACCTCCTCTCAAAGATTATTAATGTAGAATTCCTGTCATTTCAAATCAGTTTGACTCTGAACTTTATTTGCTCCTCACAGAAAATAGGAATGTGAACACATGATATGTCAATCCTGTAATTGTCAATTCCCAAGGCCTAAGAAAGTAGATTTCAGCGATCAGTTTGATATGGCAAACAACTCATTATTATCAGAGTTTAAAATAAGTCTGTCATTATTCTCATAGAGAATTTTAATTCTTTTGCAATGGCACTTTGGAAATACTAATGAAAGTCATAAAACATTAATTCCATGTTATTAGTAAATATAATTCCCTAGAAAAATGTATCATTATGAGAGAAATAAACGCTTTTATGGAAACACATTTTCTTGAATCATGTTTATTAGATAAAGGAAGGAAATTGACACTGTGTGTATACTTCCAGAAGTGCCAGTTTCCACAATGAGAATGGAAAGAGGCAGTTCTCTTTATGAGCTGTTCATGAAAATTAGAATCTACAGGTGTTATGATGAAAACCTCCACGGTTTCATTAGCACCACAACTGAGCACCGGGAATGTAACTTTGAATTAGAAGCATTATTTAAAAAATAAAAGACATGCATTTTTCTGAAATTAGGAATATTATGGAACATTAGCATGCAGCATATTATTACTTCTCAAGCATTAAAATGACCTTTATTTCAGCCACAATAGAATAATTTTATAGAATGTTCCTAGAGAAATTTGTACCAGAAACATAAGTTGTACCTGATAGAAACAATCATTTGGAAAATACTTGCTGAATGAAAGAAAGAAACTATAACATGTCCCTTTCTTCATCATTTTCTATGTAAAGAAGCACTTATTGCTGTGATTAAATAAAAGGTCAAGACTGGTCATTAGTAAAGCCAAATACTAGCTCGATCCTTTTATTTTGCCTCCAATACTTTACTCTTTATATTATGACATAATCAATTTGGCACTCCATCATTTTTATTAGCCATTGATTATCCCCTGCAAGTGCTCCTAGTAGCTAAGAACACTTTAATAATATTAAATATACTATGACAACATCCAATCGGACTTATGCTAAACCTCTGATAGCAGAGAGAAGTCAGCCTCCTGTGGACTTGAAAACATGGGAAAATCTTGTTTCTCATGATCTCTTATAATACAGAGCCTGATCAATTCTTCCTTCATTAGAATTTATCAATTTATTATTAATAGAACTTAACCATAGCCTAAACCATGGTGTCTCTTCACTGGACTAGATTTAAATGGAGAAATACACATATTTTCTTGAAAAAATGTCGTAATAATTTATTATTATTTGGAGCCATCAAGCTTTCTTAAATTGGGCCACTCTGTTGTAAGCATGTTCCTGATAAGCCAGCAATAAAGCAAAATAATTTGGAATTTAGGCATATTCATTTTAACTACTGGATCAAATTTAAGTAAGTTTTTTGACATCCAAAGAAAAATAATCCAATTCCCATAGCAAGTCACTCTGCATTTAGTGTCTCATTTTGCTAATGAAATTACCTTATTCTGGAATACATCTTCTTGACTTTTACATGAAAATAAAAGTATCATAATTTTTTAATGTGTCACAGCACACTACCCAGATACTAACATTGAAAAATAGGCAGGGAGGGTGTTCAAAAAACTGTAATGGGTTATATTTAATAACTAGAGACTGTATGGGGTATTCCCTTATTAAATATTTACCATCTGCTATGAAACCAGATGGTTCACGTTATTTTTTAATAATATAGTTCACAGATATGTATTAGCTTTCATCTTGCATAAACTCTGTAAAAAGTAAAATAAAAGGGAAAACTTCATTTAAACAGTTTATACATCAAGATTTTAACTATTAATGTTAAGCCTTTAGAAGCTAAAATGATTATGGTTATTTGGCAGTATTCATATTTTTCAAAAAAGCTACAAATTCTTTGAAGAGGTACTAAGTCAACAAGTCAATTTTTGTAACACTTAGAAATCATCTAATGATTTTCCCAAATGGCGAATACTCAGATACTATTAGAGTTTATTGAAAATACTTGGGAACCTAGAAAATTGTGCTTTTTTGACCCACCAACTCCATAAGGAAAAGAAAAGCATAATTTCCTCTTGTGCTCATGGCCTGGGACTAATGAACTGAAGGGATGTGTGGTGGATGGCCAGTCTGAGATCGGTGTGGAGTAGAGAGGGCTCATTTGCCTTAGGGACATTACAGTTCACTTTTCTTGCTTAGAAAGAATTCATATATTTTTTCATTTTGAGTAATAAATAATATTATGTGTAAGTAATTTTGAATGATCTACTCTGTACTGAACTTACATAAGCTGTGTAAATGAAATAAATAAACAAATGTCATGATATTTGGTCAGATCACAGTAGCATTCATAGTTTTTTAATTGTATGATTCATTATAAACAGAAAAAATGATTTATAGAAATATATCTTATAAGTATATAAAATGAATAATAGAAGGCATTTGAAGTATCAGGATTAATTCTCATATCTTTAGAAATTATTTTTTGTGAAAAGGATGTCCTCCTCCTTTTACTTCTATAGTTATTGTCCTTATTCTTTCACTGGTAATTATAGGATGATGCAATGGTGTAAAGGAGCATCTATAAAATTTGACTTTATTTGTAAGTAGGAGTCTACATATTTAAAATTTAGCTACAGATAACAACAAAATAAAATGCGTCTGAAATAATATATTTAAAGTGCATTTACAGGTGTATCTTCATTTGATTCTGATCCTTTCTTATTTTCATTCTGTTTTTGGTGATTGCATTATTGTGTTAGTGTTTTAATTATCTTTTGGTAGAATTTTGGCTTTATGCAAACTAAGGCAGAACAAGAATATGAGTCTGAATACAGATATTTTTCTAAGGTGATCTCACACAAGAGTATAAGTAAGTTGCTATTTATCTGATATGGCTAACAGATGAAACTTGGCAAAGTTACTTTATATTCCAGGAGAATGTTTTGCCTGAAATACACAGTTTGACTAACTGACTTCAAGTTAAAGAAGAAATATGTGATTAATTTTTTCTTAAATCTACTAATGAAATTAGGTGAATATTTCCTGGTAATGTGTAGAGGCAGGGGAACAAGTTAGTACTTTTAGAAGAGGAAGAGAAACTACAGAGTCCGGAAGCAGAGGAGAGCATATAGTTTTAAGCCTTCTGCCTCTTTAAGCATCTCATTAGATTCATGGCCGATTTGTGTTATGGCCTAATGTTCCCACCTAAAATCCACAGATTGCAGCCCAAATCCCCAGTGTGGCTGTATTAGAACTACTTCTAGGGAAGTAGTTAAGTTGAAAAGAGGTTATAAAGGGGGAGACTTGGATCTGACAAGATTAGTGTCCTTAAAAAAAGTGACTTTACTCTGTCTAAATATATCTAACAAAAGAAGGCAATAAAAGGACTTGACTAAGGCAGGAGTTTGAAGCCAGGAAGAGGAACTTCATCGGAAATGGAACCTGGTAGCACCTTGAGCACACATTCGAGGGGCAAACGAAAATCTGTTTGTCACCCATCTAAGGGGCATGAGATTTTGTTATGGCAGCAAGGATAGACTAATAAACTTTGTAAGCATGGCAAGAGACTGAGTAGAGTTTGCTCCTCCTCAAACATCATTTATAATTTTCTAAGCATTAGTGCTGAGGCCTATGTCTTTCTAGAAAGATTTTTTTCTTTCTTTCCCATTGATTATGGATGACTCAACAATGACATGCCTACATGGGAAAAATTCTTGAGTGCTCAGTGTTTGAAAACACATTGTGAAACAGACTTTTGAATGGCACGAAAAGGTTGTTTTCAAAGGAGAGTAACAACTCAGAGCTGTATTAAGAGACTCTTTGTTCACAAATACAATATTTATGAAAGGTGTTCAAGTGTGATGAATCCTCAGGAAACCCTATGAAAGTGAAGTATTTATTTGGGATAATGTAATTCACGCACAATACAAAAATATTAAAGATGGCTGCTACTACTGTAGAGTTTACAGTAGATTTAGTAAGTGGGTCAATTTCCTGCAAATTTAATACAGTAAACATTTTTAAATAGTGTGTATTTTCTTCTTAAATTAACCAATGTCAGATAATCCTGGGAAAGGATATCTAGGTTAAAAAAAAACAACAAAAAAGAAGAGTTTTCAGGCAATGATTAACGTTTATTTGAATGGTTATAATACAAAAAGCATGTATATCTTTATTTATCTTACATTCAAGTGTTCAACTTATCTGTTAATGATTTGATTATGGTTTTAATTTTGAAATTCTGTACATCTTTGCAAAAAGCTTTGATAATGCATCAGCATATACAACATTAGTAAGTGTCTTCAAAATTTTAAAATGGAAAATTGTGAAGCAAGTATATATAATGATTTAAGCAAAATGGGAGGAAATAATGAAAATGGCTATAGTGATGAAAAACTTGGTTACTGAAAAAGGCAATGTATTTCAAGATGTTATTATTATGGAGTAGACAGTAGAATTATTAAGACTACTGAAGTATACTCTACTAATATATAATTTACATATTTTGGGAAACCAGAAAGGAGGGTGTAACTGATATCACTGCAACTAATGTCAGTAATGGATTGTATTTGTGGTAGCAGTGCTGACAAAATAGAAGATTGAAGAAGAAATTCGCTTGAATGCCCTTTTTCATTCAGCTTTGGCTTGGCAACATTTGTGTGTGTGTGTGTGTGTGTGTGTTTGTGTGTGTGTGTTTGTGTGTGTGACACTTTTTTCCCTCAGATATGATATATGTGATTCATTGCATTTCCCATGTTTATGAAACAGGTTTTTATAGAAAGGAATCAGATACTGGGTTAGTAAACCACAGTGAGCTTTTATTTTTTAAAGGGAATATCAACAGATCAAAATGTATGAGGCATACACTGGTAAAACAGAATTCATTGGATGCATTTTCTCATCTTCTACTTATCTGAGAGGTAATTCATAATCTGTTGTTAAACAAAACAGAATAGCACTGTTATCATTACACAGGTACTTATTGGCTTTCCCCAAGATAGACCTATAATATGACATAACAGCAATTCAACTCATATCAAAGTACTTATATGCCCAAGAACATCCATGTCTCCAAATGTCAGTACACTATAGAAAGCAGGTAACATTGTTTCCTGGATTATATTGCTTCCTTGGGTCATACTTGCTCATGTTCCAGTTTTGCCTCTCACTCACAATCTGTGTGTCGTTAAAGATTACACAGAGTATCATTATTACTCAGTTCCGTCGTACCTATATGAATCCCTAAA
This sequence comes from Heterocephalus glaber, assembly GCF_000247695.1. The sequence continues at coordinate 6,666,587 of NW_004624844.1, read as the reverse complement.
CAAGGAAATTATGAAATATGTATTTAGTTCTTACATAGTTCTTTTAAAATATAACCCATTAATATAAAGTAGCAGACTTTGAAATATGTTTACTATCTCGCCATGATGGAATTTAAGAGGAAAATCAAATTAGGTAACCCCTGAGTACAACCTAGAGAATATAAGATGGTAATAAGGTGATGATAATGATGAAGATGAGAGAGAGGAAGAGCACGTGTTGGTCTATGTGACTGTCACTCATAACTTACTCTGTCGTAGATGAGATTGAGCCTGTAGAAAATCCAAAATGAGCCGTGGCAAAAAGAAAATATTTGAAATGTTGGCAAGTCAATGGATTTCCAGTTTTAATTACAATCTATGATTATTGTTGTAAAAGTTGAGGCTTAGCATGATAAAGTTCAGCTGAGACACCAGAAATGCCATGCTTTACAAATAAGAAGCAGACTCACTCTAAAGAAACATAATGCTGACAATGAAATGGATCTTGTTTGCAGGCAAGTGAACTGAATGTCTTCTAGAGGGATAATTAACACGCTTTAAAGGAAAGGCACATAATCTAGATTTACACTGCAGCCTCTACACTGTAAGTTATGGTTTTAAAATATACTAAACTTATAAATTTGCAGGACATATGGCTAATAATGAAATACAATGAGAAGTGACATAGATATAGGAATAATCAGAGAAAGATTTTCAAGTAGCTATTTAAAAATCTAAACAGTTAACGTATAATAGAATGCCGTGAGTTAATTCCAGGGAAAGGAAAAGAAAGGACATCAGTGGGAAAAAAACCAGGTAATATGGTTAAAAAAATTACTTCATTTCTTTTTTTTAGTTGATAGGAGTATCAAACTGCTACAGTTATGTAAAATGTAAAGGAGAAACTGGGAGAAAGGCATATAGAAACTAGCAGGTTTGTAATTTTATGGAAATCTAATATAATTTTAAGTGAAAACTGTACATTCATTTGCAAATATACACATTTGAAAATTAAAGAGCAACACAGAAAACAGAATATAAGTAATCTTAGTACCTTAGTGAGGTTAGTGTATTTTAAATGTAAAAAGAGGAAAATAAAAATTTTAAAAGTGAAAAGAACTGTACACAGAAAAAAAAAGGAAAGAAAATCACCTGAAAAGAAGAGATAATTAACAGATTGAGGAATTAGAGTTTCCAAACACGAACTTTAGAAAAATTTTAAGACAGTGAAAGAGATGGAAGATGGAATTAAAATTCTGTGGACCAAGTGCTTCTGGTGAGTATATATTAACCAAGACTACATTTAGGATCCTGCTTGAGACAAGCGGAAAACCGGCACACACACAAACAGAAATGCCTATGACTATGATACAGGGTGAGGGATTTGGAGACAAAATCAGGGAATATATTAATTTGCTGGACTTGATGGAACAGTACTATACACAGAATATGTTTAAATCAAAATTTATTTTCTCACAGATTTGGCGGCCAGACATTCAAAATCAAGACGTCTGGAGCGCAGTTTCCTGCAGTAATGATGAGACCTCTCTTAACTTCTGTTACCCTAGGTGTCTCTGGCTTGTACCTGCCAATTATCCTACATCTTCACACCTTCTCTTTGTTCATGTGTGTCTGTGTTCAAATTTTTCCTTTTCCTATATACATCATTTGTACTGGATTAAGCCCATTCAAAGACCCCATGTTGACTTTGTTATCTGCAAACTCCAATGTCAAGCAGAAGGCTAAAGATTGTCAGTTATGCTGGTAATCATATAAATGCACAACAAAACCAAAAGTAAAATATTATTTTTACTCGGTTTAGTGGTTACTAAATACAAAACTCAAGATCCAACAAGGTCAGATGATGACAATAAAGTACAACACTGAAAGTCTTAAAAACTATTAGCATTAATGTAAATTAGTACAATCATTCTGGGAATGAAACTCTCATTACATAATAGAGTTTTTCATGCATGTACCTTATGACTTAATAAATTCACAGCTGGATATGTACTCTAAAGGAGAACTTGCGCAAATCTATGCAAAGATATATAGAAAATTTACTGTAGAAGAACTCTGAGATAGAAAAGTATCAGAACTATGGCTGGGGATTTAGCTCAGTGGTTCCACCACCTGCGTTGCAAGCACAAGGTCCCGAGTTCGATCTCCTGTACCAAAAAAAGAGAAACGTATAGGAACTTATTCAAATGTTCATCAATGTCAATATAATTAATAAAGTTTTGGTTTACCATCCCATAAAATACCAGCAATAAAGTATCATAGTTACAACTACATTCAACAACATAAATACAACTATTAAGTGGAAATAACAATGCATAAAAATAAACATATAATATCATAATAATTTTACAAAGAAAAAAAGCCCAGAATAAATATGTCTTTATATTAAATATGTGATAAAAATGTGAAAAGCATGGAAAATATTAACAATGAAAAATTAAGGATGTTGGATACCTCTGGGTAGGAAAAGGAATAAAATCACTGAAGGGTTCACAAGAACCTACAAATCTCATGGAAATAATTACTTTCATAAACTTGATAAGTCATCTGTATGATAATACTTTTTGTAATTCTTTTAGTCTGCATGACTACATAAAATTTTGCTGTGTGATGATCAATATTAATTTTAAACTGTTATACTAGCAGTAACTAAAGAATGATTGAGAATAAAATACATTCAATGATTTATAATTATTTTGCCTGTGCATCTATATTTCACAGGAGGTGAATTTAAACTGTAGTTACACAGTAAGTTGCGACATTTCAGCAAATATAGATGCATTTTATTCAGAACAGCATCCTAGCAGAAATAATTACTTTTTATAGCTCAGATGTTAATTGTGAAGCCTGACACTCCATGCAGAGTTCTCCATGGTATCGTGCCCCTCTTGGTCCTCATAAAGGTAATCCTGTAGACATCGTGTTATGGTGCATATCTAGATGTCCCCATGAGCCTCATGTGCTCGTAGTCACAGCTTTTGGGAGGTGAATGGATATGGGGGCTTATCATTGATATGCTGTCAGGAAGAGGGCTCTGGTAGAAAGGGGTGGTCATGGGGAGGGTTCATCTCCCTCCCCAGCTCCTGCCTTCGCTTTCTCTACCTCCCTGCTGCCATGACATGAGCAGCTTCTCCTCTGCTATGACCCTCTACAATACCATCCTGCCTCGAAGTCACTCAACTATGGACCTAAGCCTAACCAAACTGTGAGCCAAAATAAACTCTTCTGCTTTACTTTGTGACTGTCAGGTATTTTTGTCCCACTGATGATGAAAGCAACCAAGATGGACCACATGACACCATTCCCCAATTAAGGATGACTAGAGATCAGGAATATAGGTGATTCACACAGCATTAGACCAGTTAGTCCCTGTGATATTTTGTTCTGTGAATACATAAGCTCCAGTATAGTAGTGTTTAATTCTCATGAGGAAGAATTGAGAAATAAAGGTTAATCAGTCATTAGCAGAAGTTGAAACCATAAACATACTTAAGATAAATGATGTCATGATTTCACAATTTTAAGGTGAAATTATGAGGAAGTAGAAACCAAGGGTAAAGTAGGAAATATTTATTAGGCATAAAATTATTGAAAGTAGGAGAGACTGAATCACTTGGTAGGAAGACTGAAAGAAATAGAGAAATGTAGAATAATTCATTTATTTTAGTAATGAAATACTAAAGCTAAAAGCATGGACTCATTTTGCTTGGTCTCTTTAATTGTCTTATGTCCAAGTTATTTATCCTGTGTCTGATTTTCTGTGATTCACTGACTCACCTGACCTCTTAAAAATTGCACAGTTTTACAACACGGATCATGTTAATTACATTCATCTTCATTAAATGTAGCACTATTGACAGTTTATGATAGTTACGAAGAACATACTTTATGAAATTTCTACCCAAATACAGCCTTAAATATGACACAAAATCTTCATAACCTTAAATATGACACAAAATATGAGCACATAGGCTTAGGTGCACATACACATATAATGGTACCTCAGTTTATGAACTTAGTTCTTTCCATAATTCTAGTCAAATTGGACAAGAACCAAATCAAATTTCTCCAAAAGGTCAACATGGAAACTAACCACTGAATTTAATTCAGTTCTCATCCCATTCAGTTTGTGACCAGAACTGTGGAAAATTAAGTTCATGAACCGAGGTACCAATATGTACTTACATATGTACACATGGATACAAATTGTTAAGAAAAAAATTAATATAATAATTTTATATTAATGCTGCATCATAATACAAAACAATATGAATAAATGGGAAAATATATTGCCTTATATTCCCATATAAAATCATCTTTAATCTGAAATATATATCAATATGATTAATCCTATTATTTGGGCCTTCTGCCAAATAAGTTAAAAATATCTCTAATGTGTTATATGCTAATGATAGTACTTTTCCATTCAGGGACTTTTAAATAATGCACCATAATGCAAAGTGTAGTTCATTTTATATGATCCATCAAAAAGCTATTGCCTGGAATGTAAGTTCTTACTCCCTCTTTGCAAAAAAAGAGAAAGAAATCAACCTGTGCCAAGTCTTGCATTAAGAATATGAATTATGTGACAGCAGCTGTAGTTATGTTCAAGGGGATGCATATTCTGGCAAGCACTTTACATCAACTTGGATCTGTCTGACATAAGAGTAGGCATATTTATATTCTCTTTGTTGAATACTGATAATATAATATTTATAGTGTGAAAGGCATGCTTTTATTCTGGTGTACATTACACTTATTAATTACATTTGCATGCAGAGAAGCGTACTGAGATTGATGTATGTGGCTGGTCCCTGTCTACACAATATTCCTCACACTTCTCAGAGAGCTTTAAATGCTAAAGCCGCCTCTCAGCTGCATTGACTCTCACTATTCTAAAACCTTTCTAAAGCATTCTGGGTTATTGAAGAAAAATTCACTTTCACAGCATTTTGCACTAAAAATCATCTCAAACTTTCGCCTTTGAAACTAATACAAAGTATATGCACTCTTTTCTTACCACCATTTTTACTATATCTTTTAAAGCACAAGTTGAGGAGTAAGAAAAGAATACCGATATTTTAAATCAGGCTTTAATAGTAAAACATGTGGCTTGTGCTATATTTACTTAGTGTGTGAATTCTTTTAGAGAAATCTTGGATATTTTGAGATTCTCATTTTGTTAAGGATGCTCTTACTTGAATATGGTCACTTCCTAATTTCTTCTGTAGCATATTTCCATTCACAGCGGCTACATGTCGTCCGCACTGATGTGAAGGAGATTCACAAACTGCCGAAGTCCATGAATGCACACAGAAGGTATCTTGTACTTGAAGGTTTTATAAAACCGTATTTCCCAGTCACTAGATCTTGGGATGTTATTAGTTTCTGTACAAAACCCAGAAGCATGGTTAAAGGTAATGTGGAATACTGGGTTAAACACAAAAGATGACATTTTTCTTTATTTTAGGCCTATTTCTGACTATGAATATGCATGGTGTGAAGCTAGATAAGAAAGCTCCATGTGGGCTTCCCAAATGTAATTGACTACTAAGCCTTTCATTTTAAGTCAATCTAATTATCTAATTAGAATTAACTCTTAAATATAGTTTTTTTTTTGAGACAGGGTCTCACTTTGTATTTCAGGCTGGCCCTGAACTCACAATATAGCCCAGGCTGGCCTCAAACACTCTGCGATCCTCCTGCCTCTGCCTCCTGAGTGTTGGGAGATTGTAGGTATGTGCCACTATGCCTGGCTATACTCTAATAATAGTCAATTTGAAAAATGTTATTTTATGGTCCAGGTTAATTAAAGTTGTATGAGTGAATTATTTTTCTTGGCACTAAACTTCAAATTCTGATAACATACAACTTATTTGTATATGACACATTATATGTAATATAAGATTTTCAGAAAAAAATTAAATAACACAAAATTTATTGTCTTAGATTTCCACCTGCTATTTATCAGTATGGGTTTCAGATTCAGAGATATTTGTGAAATAATCCTAGTGAAAGATCTTTTTGAATCTTTATAATATTTTTAGTCTTCTATGGGTGTTCTGCAATTCTTTCTTGTTTTTACCCTAGACCAGGATATAATAAAACATGATAATTTTTTTTTGCAGAAAAAGATACCATTTCCTTTTGCCTTTTATTCTTAGTTTTAAGAAAAATTTATCCTATTATGTAATTTCAGTATCAAATGCAATAGGGATAAATACATTGTGACTAAAAAACAAATTGTGATTTTTGGTAAATGTGCATCTCCACGGATAAATGTATATGCATGTAGATGGACATGTGGAAAACTTACTAGCCAGAAGCTTGTTGTGTGCAATGAACATGACACAAAATTTCCTACTATTGGACATTAGAATTTCTACCAAGTTTAGAAAGTTTCTTGTGCATTGGTTCATAATTTTTCTTTTTCACTTAACAGAAAAATAATGTTACATCATACTAATAAAAGTATTTGAAGTCAACAAGAAACACATAGGCACAATCTCTTCCATGGTAAAATGAGTGAATAAAGAAAGCCTACTACTCACTTGATCATAAATTCTGCGTGGAATACTGATGGTGCCTGGCAGTCAAAGAACACTTTAGTGTTTGTTAAGTGGCTTAATGAGTGAATGATTGAGCTAATTTTGCTGCTTTGGGGATATTATTAACACAAAGGATAGATTCTCACCATTCCAGTGTTGACCTTAGTATTCACTGATCTAGCTCTCCTAAAGGAAAGAATTCAGGGGTGTGTTCAAGTGCAGTTATGAAACTGATGGACCTGCCCCATGCTGTCAAATATGAGTGAGCCCATTCCATGTGGGCCATTTCAAATAACACTGTCCCTATGAACTTCATTATTTTGAAGACACTGGAAATGGAAAGCTTGTTTGTGGGCTGAAAAAAGCTAGAGATTTTACTGAAAGTTCGTGCCTACATGGACAGCAAAGGCTGGGGCATGTGTGTCCACAGATGAATTATTCAGTTTCAATGGGAGACAGGAATATATGAACAGGAAAACTTCGGGATTCTAAATACAAGGTCAATAAATGATGCCTGTGAATTAAAGACAATGTGGGTATAATAATGCAGTTTTAGGAAGTTTGAGATGATGTTTCTGGCAACTGTAGGAACTCCTGTGTAAGTCCAGGGGTATAGGCTGTGGGTCATGCTGTCAAGCACATCTGCTCTCAACCATTTGTGAATGTAAGTATAACACTTTATCTTCAAACAGTGCTTTCATTCTTACTGAAATTCTATCCTCAATTTCTTTTCACTAAAAATAATCTTTCATATCAGAGAGGGAAAAAGCATTTTCAAATGTGCTTGCAAATCTTCTAATTCAGAACTAAATTTTAAAAGATCTTCTCTCTTCTCCTAAATCTCAATTTTTACCTGATTTAAAATAAATTCTTTATACAGCACTTCTCCATCCCTTTTAACATTCAGGAACAATAGAACAAACTGAGTACCACACTTAGGTGAAGCAGTAGAAGCAGAAGGTGAAGTGGTTGCCTAGCAACATCACCTGTGAGTAATTAAGCATCTCTTGAGAATTTCTGGATTTGGCTTTAAATTCTTGGCCTTATTACAAATAGCTGTTTGAATTGGCTGGATTTTGCTGAAGTACTTTATTAAAGATGGTGCTGGTCAAGGTAGGCAACTAGGTAAGAAGTTCTCATCAGCAAAAATTGTTTATTGATGTGATGCACATTTCACTAATTTCTTTGTAGTAAGCTTAAGGTACATAAAAGGATAAGTAAAGATTTTTGTGATGGTCACAGATGAAAATCTACATTCCTTTTTTGTAATTCACAAAATGCAGTAATATTGTTTTCTGATTTCTAGGCATCCTTTGTCATATTATGCTTTAGGTTAGTGCTACCTATCCATACATAGAAACATTTAGGATATCTCTACTGCAATAGCAAGACAAACATGAATGAGTAAGGCGGGTTTGCATTTTGAATGAATGTTGCATGCTAAGTCAAAATCCATCTATATCCAAAGATTTACACAATATTTCAAGCTGAAATAATTTTATGATCCTTCTCTTATTGTGATGTCAATGAGCTTCTTTGGAGTCTCCCCTTTGGAGGGAAGATATTGCCAGTAAGAAACACACCATGATGGCAAAGTCTGAGTGTTCTCCATTTCTTCCATTTGCATAAATATTCAAGTTATGAACTCACTAGATAACTGAGGCTTGCCTAAGGTTTCTTAAAGAAAAATAAAATTTTCAACTTTAATAAATAAAAAGTACTCATTATTTTAAAGAAATACAATGATCTCTTAGAGGAAACAAGATGGATGAGCTGATATGAGTATTTTAGAAAAATACAATCATATAGATAATCAGTATCTATTAAATCTTGGAAAACATTCTATCATGGGAGCCAAAAATGGTTCTGAAAAAAATGAAACATATCCTCATCTTTAGAAGTAACCTGTCTCCAGGCTCTCAGTGTCAGCAATAGTTATGTTACTAAGGAAACCAATAAAATTTAATGGCAGCTTGATTATTTACAAGAGACTTTTGGCAATCTCTATGACAAGCGTCTCTTGGTAGATACTCAGAGAATGCAAGCATTTAAAGTTCTGCAAAGAATGGAGGAGCCAATACACTAACATGGAATCAACCACTAACAAGATTAAAATCATTTATGATAGATTTAAACTGTTTTTCTACTAATTTTGATATACAGACAAACTCATACATTATTTTGCAAAGAAAAAATATTTTAGAGAATGACATAGAAATGTGAAGGAAGGGCATACTTTGGAGTTCTAAGCTTCATCCTGTACTTATTAATTTTGTGATTTGGTATAATTTTTAAACTTCTGAGTTTGAATTTTACAATTTAAAAATTTATAAATTGGCACTGTAATACATTTTTCATAGACTTGTAATCTCTCTCTGTATCTATACATCTGATTCATCATGCATTCATAATAGGTAATCAGGAAATTAATTTATTTGTAATATATTATGTAATAATTTTCATTGATTATTTACTCTCTTTATATTATATTAGGCTCTGGAATATGCAAAATGTATGAGATACTTGTCCTCAAAACAAATATGTTTTAGTGAGCAGTTACCCTGAGTATAAAAATAAATGCAAAATTGCAAATTGTAGTAAATGAGCAGTGAAGAAACACTATGTGTTCTGAGAAGAAATAAGGAGGGTATGCCTAATTTTCATTGTAGCGGAAGAAGGATTCATAGGAAATATATGAGACTGATAGCCTTTTCCCTTGAAGAATAAATAATGGAACAAAACATCCTATGCCTGAGGCTGAAAGAGAGATGAGCATCTAAAACCTTGAAAGAAAGTGAAGAGTAAATGAAGGATGGAGAGAAAAAGGAGGAGCAGCTTGAAAAGTAGCAGAAGGGAGCTGGAGGGGCAGTGTGAGCCTTACATGTGGCCTGGAATATTTTCCAAGCACTGGCATTTCTTTTAGTCAGATATGAGTAGTCAATGATATTTTCTACCTGCATTTTGATATAGTAATTAAAAACTAGAGCTCAGGAAGGCTGTTCTATCAGTCAGCTTTTTTATTCCTGTGACAAAATACTGCGCATCCTTTGGTGGGCAGCAAGCAGAGGGAAAGTGAGGACGTAGGATGAGGCTACATTCTTCCAAGATATTTCCTCACGGACCAGTCCCACTTACCAGTCTCCATTTCTGAATGGTCGACTTTTGGGGGACATTTCAGATCGAAACCGTAACATTCCACCTGGAGCCCCCAAAGCCTCATGCCCATCTCATTACACAAAATGCATTTGGTTCATACTAAGAGTCACCAAAATCTTTACTGTTCCAGCAATGACACAAACTCCAAGTCCAAAATACCCTCTGACACTCAAGCCAAACTCCTAGCTAAAAATATACTGCCTTTGAAATACTTTTGTCCAAATGTTTTCTTTGTCTTTGTGTTATTTTTTTCCAAAGTAATCATCCTGACACGAGCCCTCTTGCAGTTGGGACACCACACTACTAGTCTACTTCCCTGGAATCATCAATTGCCTCATCTAGTGATGGAGCTGTGAGTTAAGCTGAGGACTGAGGAAATACTTTGCACAAAATCTGGGCTGATGTATTTCTTACCCTGAAGATTTTAGTTTCCAGATATGAGGCTATGAACCGTGACATTGCTGCTTCAGTAAATAAACCCTTGACAACCTCACCTCTGTTACGTTCACATCAGCTCCTAACTGCCAGGCCTGAGCAGGAGCACTGATACCCAATTCCAAGCAGAGATCAAACACATACAACCAAGGTGTATATAAACAAGTAGGTAATTCATAATCCCATAAAGCAGTCAAGGACAGGAATGTGCATGGGAATAGACATGCTTTTTCATTTAAATAGGTAACTTAAACATACATAGTGCCTTTGCTAGATTTTGTCTTACTAAATTTATTTATTTTTTTTAGCAAAACATCTATTGGTAGATTTTAGATATACATAATGATAACACTCATCATAGGGAATTTGCACCTTTTTGTGTTTTGTTGTTGTTGTTGTTGTCATTGTTCATTTGTTTTTGAGACAGGGTCTCACGTTGTAGTTCAGGCTGGCCTTGAACTCATGGCAATCTTCTTGCCTCAGCCCCCCAGTGCTGAGATTACGGGTGTGTTCCACCACACTAGGCTCTTCCCTAGATTTTTGGAAGACAATTCTTAAATGATTCCTCAGTAATGTGTAATGTTAAATGTGGATTTAACATCATAAACTCTGTCCGTATATGAAAAATGTTTTACTAGTGAAAAACACAAAATTATTGCGTAGCATATTTAAATTATAATGACTACGTTGATTAAATCGAAATGTATATATGAAAAAATGTATAATATATATAATAATTATTGAGTCAGTATTAAACATTTTCACTAAAAATAGACACATTTTTGTTCAGGAGTAAGGAGGTTACATACCTCTAAGACGTTAAGTCTCTGCAAGATACACTGTTAGCAGGATTCCATTTAAAGTATATTCTGTGGGGAGCAGTGTGGCCCACAAGTCTGATATACTGTAACACTGGAAAAAAGTGAACTCTATTCTCTTGGGCTCTACATCTGTCCCTATGTATTTTCTTTCTTTGGCCTCTATTTAAAAATAACTCCAGAAGCCTGACGTGGTGGTTTGCTCCTGTAATCCCAGCACTCGGGAGGCTGAGGCAGGAGGATTACTGTGAGTCTGAGGCCAATCTGGGCTACATAGTGAGTTCAAGGGTAGACTATACTACATAGTGAGATTCTGTGTCAAAAACAAACCAAGAAAACAAAACAAAACAAACAACCACACAAGCAAACCCTCTAGATACTTGTTTTCAATGAAAAGCTCCAGGAAATTACTGATTTGAGCACAAGCCACCTACAGAGTTTTTCACCACCTCTTTTCCATGGATGTAGCACATGCTTCATGAAGCAAATCATAGATGAATGGTTTGTGAAGAGAAATTAAAACATATAATACAGACCTATGGCTCTGCAATCTTCAAATCACTCAAATCCTTTTTTGTACTATGTCTGAATTTTTGTGTTTATTGGGCTTGTTTTTAAATTTCAGTTTTATAATATTCTCTTCATAAGCTACATCTTACCGCTCTCTGACTTTTTTCATTTTGCTTTCCCATCTTTCATTATTAGACATGGGCTATATTTAATAATATTCCTTGATTCTTTTCTTATGACATATGTCTTCTATAGAATGATTTGAAATGTACTTAGCCACTAAATTTCATGCCCCAAATTGACAATGAAGCATAAATTCACGCATACCAAGTCTAAGGCTGATAAAAACCAATTTATTGAGGAAGTCCCTAATTCAGGTACTTTGTTATGCTTCCTTGTTGCGAGCCACAAAATGTTGTGAAAAGACATGCTCATTGTTTTCGTGATTCTTAACATTTTATGGATGGATTTGGAAGGAAGCAAAGCAGTTGCTTTTAGCTGTGAAAACTAGTCATTTTATTCATCGTATGATATTTTCTTATTTTTCACATGTATTTTGTGTAACTTTACTTCAAAATGCATTAGAGAAAAATGTATAAATTTGGATGCATTTTTGCCAGAAATAAATTGGAGGCATTTCAGAGCCTCTCGTGATAATCTTGTACACATTTTCTATGCTGAAAATGCGAGGCTTTTTGCAAATGAAACTTTCTGGTCCATTCATAAACATGGAAAAATAATCGTTCAAGAAACTATCGTGAGAAACATTTTTGTATGTGTGCTTTGTTAACTATTGTGAACGTAACTTTTATGACTATATCTGTTCAGACACTGTTCAGTCTTGGCTGACAACAGCCTATACACAGACTATTAGTGCAGTTAGAACAAAATATAGATCATAATTGCTTTGAAAAGCAATTATTCTGGACCCTTTAAAATACTCTTAGGTTATGAAAATTTATTTTTAAAGGACGCATTCTTCTACTCCTCTTAGTTTTAATTCCATATTCAGTCATGGATAATCAGTATTGTTTTCCTTTAATAAGAAGTATAATTTATGCTTTTTGGAGCTTCATTGCTCATGGGAAGATAGTTTTACTGGTGACTTTGGCTTGGCCCTGTGCTCCTCCAGTCCTGGCTTGTAGTTCTGAAGATTATCTCAGGATGGGCAGAGAGACAACACCCTGAGATAAAGGGCACTGGGCAATACGGGGGCCCGGGGGGGGGGGCCGTGTTTCCATCCCTCTGAGAAACAGGATGTGCCTTACCACCTCTTTCTTCCTCTTTCTTTCTCTTTTCTTCTTTCCACCATCCTTCAGGTTCTTGCAAGGGTTGGACATGCAAATGGTAACTTTCTGGAGACTCTGAAGATAGGTACTCAGAAATCTAAGTTCTGTGGGTTAGCTGCCAACCTGTAAATAATAAACCCATTTCATGGAACGTCTCATATGTAGGTCCTCCTTCTCACCAGGCTCAGACCAGTCAGTAATCAGTGCACGGCGAATCTGCTTTATACTTATGAACATCATTTAAATATTAGTCACTCCAATCACTCAAGTTCAATCTCAGTAGCTCAGACATGCTGATGCAAGACCTATCACCTCTATAGAGTTCAACACGACACCATCCCAGCTATAAGGAGAGAGAGGAGAGAGAGAGATTGAAAATGAATCTCAACTACAGTGTACTGTTATTGTGGCTTGGGCTACACATGCAGTTTTTCTTAGCAAATGCAAGAATTTCTTGATAAAATTTCGGCTACTTTTTCCTGAACTATTGTCTCTCTCTTTTTTCCTCCCTCCCATTCCTTCTTTCCTCCTTTTCTATCCTGATCACCCCTATTTAGTGGATGATAGGTCATGTCATTTCATAACCTTTTCATCAGTCTCAACTTGAACCTTTAACAAGAAAGGACTGAGGATATGTATCAGTTGTAGAACATTTACCGCGTATGTACAAGGCCCTGTGATCCATCTCAGTATGAGAGAGAGAGAGAGAGAGAGATCCATAAAATTCCATTAACATAATGTAATTCACACAAATTCTCAAATCAAAATTAACAAAAATTCTACTCTCTGAAAATAAGTGTTTTGTGAATGTGTGGTACCTGTAACCTAATAGTTTACACACAATAATGTCCATGTACCTTAAATTAATATTAATATTCTACTTTTCATTTTGAAATCTCTATCAACTCTGATTTTAGTTTTGTTTTTTGTTTTTTGTTTTTGGTACTGGGTATGGGACTCAGGACCTTGCCTGTTCCAGGCAGGCACAGTACCCTGAGCTAAACTCCTGCTCTGATTTTGTCTCTTTAGGTTGAATATTGTATTTATCACTGTGTAACTCAATCAGCCAATAGACTGATTCCCCACTAGACAATTATTAAAATGTAACATTAAAATACAACCTTAGATACAAAATCAAAACTTTGTGTATAAAAGCTAATATAATCCATTTTGTTACATTTGTTTCCTCCCTAACTTGGAAATATACATGATTTTAGTTATTTTAAATTGAAAGTCTTATTCACCTCATTCTCATACAGAGCCTTAAAAAGCTGATTCCATAGAAGTGTTGTAGAATAGTCATCTTTAGAGGTTAGAAATCATAGGATAAAGGGAGGATATAGGGACCTTGTATAATGAGTACCAAAATATGGTTAGATAAAAAGAATACACACTAATATTCTTCAGCACAGAAAGCTGACTACAGTTAACAGAAATGTATAATAAATTTTATAAATGCCTAAAAGAAATATAAATGTTTGAAGGTTTTCAACAGAAGGAAATAATACATATTTGAGAGGAAAATGTTAATTAGCCTGTTTTATCTATGTATGTGTGCTATGTATTTATCTAGGTACACCTGTTATTTACATAGAAAACTGTCATTTGTACCCCATGAATATGTGCAATTAGTGTGTGTTAATTAAAAATACAGAAAAATTAAAAATAGACTACTTCCTAAAAATAGATGGTCACATGTAAAATACTGAAAGGCAAGCATTACAAATAGATATAAACAGAAATGAAAATGTGGATATAAATAAAGAAATCTAGATATATAAGCACCTTCATGAGATTTGGTCCAAATAAAGTGCACATTCATTGTTCATAGAGTAGAGTAGTACGATGCTGTAGGTTTATTCTCTGTTAACTTGAACCTTGAGTTTTATGTTGAATGAGATTTTGGAAAATATTTGAGCAACTTTGAATTAATGATTATACTAATTCTTTTCACGGAGTTGTTGGAAAATGAATTTATCAATAGCATTAATCCAGATGGTTTAGAGTAATTATTAATGCAACAGGTAATATGATTTCTCTAAGTATGCCTGTTCTAGAACACTTATGCTTTTAGTATATTTACAGTACTAAATCTTTTTCTCTTTTGCCATTTACCAATCTATTACATAAAAATTCACTTCTAATTCTAGCTGAGTTTGAGTGTTTTGAGACAATAAAAATAGCATATGCCTATTAAAACAAAGCACTTCTTGCCATTTAGGTTCAAAGGAAGCTGATGTTTATTCTACTAGACTTTACAGTGAGGACACTTGTCCAGTTGTTCAGGCATAAAGATGTAGTATTTTAAGGGTTTCTTTTTTTAAATAATGTATTCAAACACTCTCAATTACATAACAAAACTCTCTCAGTGGGGTAATTATTCTTGACTTTTTTCTTACAATCGTTTTTAAGAGCATTTGAACAAAGTTATAGATATATCCAATTTAAGTATTATTACTTACATTCGTTTCATTTTTCCCCCATATCTGTAACTGTAGACACTGATCTTTTGCCTTTACTTTTTTTTTTCTTTCTTTCTTTCTTTCTTTCTTTCTTTCTTTCTTTCTTTCTTTCTTTCTTTCTTCTTTCTTTCTTTCTTTTTTTAGGCTGGCCTTGAACTCTCTATGTGTCCCAAGCTGCCCTTGAACTTGTAGTGATTCTCTTGTCTCAGCCTCCCAAGTGCTGGAATTAGAGGCAAGTGCCTCTGATCTTGTCTTTTCAGTGTCAAGGTATGACTTAATATTTTAATAATCAAAATAAATAAAAATAACAGAAGAGCAGTGATGGGGCATACACATTATCTATCTATCTATCTATCTATCTATCTATCTATCTATCTATCTATGTATGTAGAGGGAGACAGAGAATGAGAGATAGAAACCCTTGAACATGGTTAGTGGGAATGAAAATTATTAGAGCCATTATGGGAAATAATAGAAAACTCCCTCCAAATTATGATCTAGCAATTCCATTACTGAATAATATGCAAAGAAAGTGAGATTAGTATGTCAAATAAAGCTGTACTCCTTGAGCTTATTAGAGCACTATTCACAATAGATAAAATACGGAAACAAGCTATGTGTCCCTATGCATTGAATGGATAAAGAAACTATGATACATAAACCCAATGGAATGCTTTCAGCCATGCAAAAGAATAAATCTTGTCATGTGTGAGGACATACAATTGGAGATGAACATATTGTTAAGTAATTCAGGCACAGAGAGACAAGTACTATATGATGTCAATCACATGTGGAAACAAAGCAAAGCTGATCTCATAGAAGCTGAGAACAGAAAGTCTCCTGCTAGGTTCTGGGGATAGTGGGGTGTGGGAGAGATGGGAAAGAGCTGCTCAATGGGTACTAAGTTAGAAAGGCAAGAAGTTCAGTTGTGTTATTCTATACAAGGCTGACTATTGATAACAATCATAATCAACTGTATAATTCACTGAGCTAAAAGAAAGCATGTTGAAAATTTTCACCATAAAGAAATGATAAACGTTTGAGAAAATAGATATGTTTGACTGAATTGAAGCATTACACAGTGTACACATGTATTGAAAAAACTAATATCAATATGCACAACTATTATGTTTATGTATTTTGGTTGCAATAAGTTTAATCTAAATAAAAATTAATCAATTAAAAATTTTAAAATTAAAACCAACATTATCAATTACTATGTTTTCCAGTAATCTCTCTTCTAGGTTTACTTTCCAAGGAATTAAAATTAGTATAATTTATTAAATACCAGATATTTCTTCAAATTAATTTTTAAATTATGATGGCTACTTAAATATAAAGTGGAAAGGAAAATGAATGTAAAATGTTAAAATTAACTCAAAAATTATTAAGTTTTTAACTGGTTCCCATCTGTTAATAATTTCAAACTGTAGCTTAATTCCAGAGGTTTCTTTGGAGCCACGCAATGCATCTATTACTAGATATATTGCATAAAGCTCAAAAAAAGTTTTGAGCATCTACTGTGTAGTAGCAACATTTGTACTTTATTATTCCAACTCTTGCTATTTTTTTACAGTAATCTTTAACAACTTTAACTCGTTCTCAAGGGATGTTCTATCTCATTATCTTGCATATCACATAGCTGTAGGCCTAGTAAGGCATTCCTCAGTCCATAGAAATTATTTCAGGAGATGGACACATGGCCTAAAGACCAAATAAGATTTTCTTCAATACATTTTTTTGATGTCTTCCTCTGTGATCATCATTTGTATATTGCCAGCTATTGTACTATCTTCCATCAATGCAACCTGGGAATTACACTGTGGAAAATAGACCCAAGTTAATGTAGGGGAAAGAGCAACTTGAAGATAGGGATACTGAGTCTAGAAGTGACTGTAGCTTGACACCTTTGACTGTACTGGACACATGGATTAATTAATTATGCTTAAAATTGGGGTCTTTGGCAACAGAGAAAATTTTACTTAATATTATGCATTGCTTCTTATTATCTTTAATCTTATTACTCTTTCTTTGTTAATACTGGGGTATAATATTGCCATTCTTTTTTTTTTTTTTTTTTTTGCTCATTGCTTGTTTAACCTAGAAAAGCTTAAAGGTTACCTTTCCTGTCACTAGGACACAGTACCTGACACCTGCAACTTGAAGGAGAGGTTTAGTTTGGCTCACAGTTTCAGAGAATTCAGTTCATGGTCAGCAGGCTCCAAGGGAAAAATATAATGACTGAAGGGTATGACAGAGCAATGATGTTCAGTTCCTGACAGCCAAGATGCACAGCAGGAACACAGTGCCAGAGAGGAAGGGCCAGACATAGTGCCCAAGGCCACATCCCAGGATCCACCAAGGCACCCCCAGAAGTGTATTATTATAATCCCCTCTGTGGCTCCTAAGCCAATCGAGTTATACAATGAATCTTAACCACCACTGATTGTCTCTCCAAGGGTAAGGTATTTTACACATAAAAGGGTAAACAGAACATTTATTTTACATTGTTGTGAAAATTAGAGTAGGTACAGTGCTTTCACTCTAGTAGAAATTATTTTTTGGTGGGTGACAGAATCACCTGAATCATCTTTGATTTCTCTTATTCATTCCTTTTATTTTTTTCAGCATATTGGTTTGCTTAGCTCTATTTATTGTTTTAGTTTTTGTATTTTCATTAGTACATGTTTGCAGTACATAATGTTCACATTCCTTATGTGGAGTTGGTACATGTATACAAAACATCTTCATTCCTCTTTCCTCCCCATTTCCCTCCCTTCCCTCTCCTCTCTCTTTATCCTTTGATCCCTTTCCCATTTAAGAATTCTCTACCTCCTTACCCCTTTTTATACGTCTTTTACTTTGGTCTTTATTTATTATTTCTCATAGAAATATTTAAGCTCATGTGTCTGGTTTATTTCACTTAACATTATAGTCTCAGGGTGCATCCATTTTCTTACGGTGATTCAAGTTTATCTTTATGGCAGAGTATCAGTCCATGGTATGTAAATATCACATATTCTTTAGCTGCTTTTCTGCTGATAGACAGGCTGCTTCCAAGATTTAGCTATTAGGAATTGTGCAGCTACAAAAATTGTACAGCTTTTAGTATGTAATATTTGTATAATGAAAATAACAAAAACAAAAAAATAATTCCAGTGGCCTTCTAAAGAATCATATCATTTCCTGTTGTCTTAGAAGCCAGAAGCTCCTGGTTAATGGTGATATCTTATACATTCATGTTCTGCTACCAGGTTGGAAAAGCAGACTTTCTTTGGGTCATGACATTCTTTTTCTTTTTTTTTTTTTTTTTGTACCGGGGATTGAACTCAGGTCCTTGCGCTTGCGCAGCAGGCAGCGAAACCACTGAGCTAAATCCCCGGCCCAGGGGCCATGATATTCTTGTTGCAGAAAGAAATGAGCAAAAGGAGGCTATGCCCAATGGCTCTTAACTTATTCAGCAGAAGTGACATAGAGATACTCCTTTCACATTTCATCAGTCCTATCAAGTTATGTGAGCCAGCCAGGCAGCATCCCAGGGAGGGATACCTTGTTTTCAGGCAACAACTGCAGATCGCAGTTAATAAGGATATGCAACATTCCTAGATTGGAATAAGATAATCTACAGAAAAGAGGTACCAATCAAACCTTATATGATTTACAGTAACTGTCTTTTTACAGGCCTGCATTTCTTTAATGTTTTGGGCTTTCTTTCTGACTCCAAAAGAGCAAGCAAGAAAGACAGAGGTTTCTAAAATATAAATCTTTTCATACTACTCTCTATTTAATGTCTTATTCTGTTTCTCCACTTCCTTAAAAATAAAAGTCAAAATTCCTTTGTGGAAAAAAAATCATCTAATTCACTTACCTTGACCTGTTAACAGTAGTCATATGTTTGATTCTATTTCCTGAATTCTTTCTTTTTTATTTTATTACGAACCCTTGCATACACTTTTCCCTCTGCCCCAAATACCAATTTTTTTCATGTTTACTCCTTCTGTTATTTTCAAATGGATCGGAGAAGAGTACAAAACAAATCTCAAAACCAACACAAATGTTCATTTTGTGTTCAGACTCTTGCCATCAAAAGATTGTACCAGACGTTGTCATCCTTAAATCTTTCTCCCATAGGACGAAAGTCAATGACCTCTACCAATTCATAGTTTTAAATGAGTGTTTATATCAACAGTCATTCAGTACTAAGTTTAGGAAATAACACAATAGAATTCAACTTGGAACTTAGCAGATAATCTTGTCCTTTGTGTGGTGTGAATTTGCCAGTTTGGATGGAAAATCTATTCATAGCCCTCCCACATTTAACTTGTCATCTTTCCTATAAACAACCTAGGAAATGAAGTAGAGAACAGATTTTAATTTTTGATGTGCCACTAGAGGAAGTACCTCCCAAGTCAGTCTAAAAATATCCATAGACTGATTGTGATTCTCTAGGTAGGCACGATGTATTTTCTATTTTCTTTCTCCACCCATTTCCTGTGCTATAATTTTTTTGGTCCTTGGCTTCACCCAGTTAAATATAATCCCTATCATGGGTTTAGGTTTTCTAAAGAGCTCTTTTTTGTGAAGCATTTACTCAATTGAAAGCACACTTTTAATCATTATTACAAGAGCCCCAAACCACTTCATGAGATCAGTGCTCTTATTATCCATATTTAATTGATGTGAAAATTGATTTGAAGATTTATTAATTTATTTGCCACAAACTGCACATTCAGTAATCTCTAGGAGACAGTGGTACATAGTCTCTAAAGTGAACAATTCAATATTTCTTTTGTTTCTCAATTCTGTTCTAAACCAATTGACAAGTAAGATAAAGGGTTTCTAGACAGAAATTAATCCACCACCTTGTTAATAACATCTGAGGTGGAGAATATGGCTTATGTATGCTAAAAAGGAATTAAACTTCCAGTGTGGAGCAGGACACACCAGTACGCATGGCTATGACGAACGAGGGCGTCTTTCTTTCTTTCTTTTTCTCCCTCCCTTCCTTCCTTCCTTCCTTCATTTCTTGTACTGGGGATTGAACTCAGGACCTTCTGCTTGCGAGGCAGGCAGAGACACCACTGAGCTAAATCCCTGGCCTATGAACCAGGGTGTCTTTCAGCTTGGAAAGAAACAGACTTTTCCCTGGTAAATTAATGCTATGGACAGGAAGGTCAAAGGACCCAGCCTCAATCAATGCAATTACCACCATTAGGAACTTAGGTGTAACCCAGCTATACCTGCCCAGGAATTTACTTTAAAGTTTGCTGATATGATATGCTTATCAACCTCTCCAGGGGCAGTATCTGTGCAAGGTCAGTGACTGACCACCAGAGTCATACAGAACAAAACCCTTTCTATAAAAAATAAATAAATAAATAGAAAAATAGCTCCAGGAGCAAAGAATGGTGGCTTCTAAACTGTGATTATTTCACATTTTTTTCTTCTCACACTTTTCTACCTCCCCAATTATTTTCAGCTGATGACTTTGCTTCATACTTCAGTGAGAAATATTAATAACTAACACTTACATTATACTTACTTGTGCCAGACACATATATTGAGTCTTTTAATGAAATGGAAGTAATCAGGCAGAAACTCCTTGTATTACATAGTAGCAAATCTAAGAAGTTCTCTTCTTACTTGTGTGATCTTTTTTTTTCAAGTGTTACAATGGATAAACATTTCTGTTTTTAAAATGGGGCAAAATCACCACCCAAAACTCACGTTTCTGTCTTGATCCAAACCTATCCTTGTTTTCTTAGAACTGTGCTCCTGGAAGTACTTTATTTTTATTACTGGAGTTTTCATAATATTGTGCTGCCCAATTATAACCACAACATCCCTATTTATAAAAATAAATTTTCTCAAATTATGTGTTTTAATTAATTTGTTAATTGTAGTTGGAAGCAAACATTGTATATATTTATTGTGTGCAGCATGTTCTTTTAAATATGCATGCATTGTGGAATGGTTACATCGAACTAATTACCAGATACATGACTTCACAGACTTATCAATTTTCTGAAGTGATAACACTTAAAATCTATCCTTTTAGAAATTAACAGGAATACAACAGATTTCTTAAATGTATCCCTCTTATTTATTTGAAATTTTGTTTCTGTTAACCAACATCTCCCCAATTCTTGCCACCCTATTCCCTGGTAACCAACATCCTATTTTCTAACACTGAGTTTGACTTTTTCAGAACCCATATACAGTGTGTGAGATAATGCAGTGTTTCCCTGTGTATGACCTACTTCACTTAACATAATGTTCTTGGATTCATCCGTGTTGTCAAAACTGGCAGAATTTCCTTTCCAAGTAAATATTTTGAAATACTAATGAAAACTTTCTTGCCATTCCCTCAACTATATAATGGTTTAAATTCAGCCTTAATTTACTTCCTTGTCACATACTACTATGAAACTTATCCCACCTGGGCCAACATTTTCATTATGAAACATTCTGTTAGTACTTTTCTTTTGGTATATTCCTTAATTTTGCATCATTTGCTTCATTTATCATTTCTTTTTTTGTAATACATTTTTTTATTAATATGAAATGTTCACCGGAAAGCATTTTCTTATTTCTTTTTCTGTGTGTTTTCCATTCGTTGACTACTTAATAATTACACTTCACAGACTTCTATGCTTCTAAAGAAAGCTAAATGTTGAGATATTCCAGAACGTACTTCTAGGTCCACTTCACTGCAATGTTCGCATGATAATTCATAAACATTTGTTGCCAGTGGATGTAACATGCCATAGGGCCTTCTACCATATGTTCCAAATAGTTTTTCTAGCTACTTCCTTAATATCTCTGACTGTTTGATATGAACATGCATCATAGCATACCCCTGGTTGTCCTTCCCTCAGACCTGCTTCTCCCCACGTTCTCCTAAACCACAAGTCCTTTCAGTTCTGACAAAATATAATGAAAACTCTCTTCCTTCCATTTCCACTGCCAGTTCATTAATCTACGTCATGCAGATTTGTCAATAGACACAGGATTCTCTGCTGTCCGTTCTTCCTGTTGTGGTTGGTCACTTCTTTAGGTGGTTTTAAGAATGACCATTAAAATTTATATTTTGATATTTCTCTAATGAAAAGTCTGTCAAATACAGAAAAAATGTAATCAACATTTGATAAGTTACATGATACCAGGAATACAACCACTGAATAAGTTTGGATATTACACGACTTTGGATGCTTCGGCTTACATGTACTGTATTCAGAGGGACATTCATTCCCCGCATTCAGTAGGCTTCTACTCTTCAAGTCACTGTTATTGCTCTATGTTCCCTAAAAGCACTTATTCTCTGGAGTTAGAAGGTTGATGTATTTGTTTACATACTTTTGTCTCCTTGCACTAAAATATAAAGTCTAACATGGCAGAATTCTCTTTTGTCTATATTACCATATCACAACTGGGTAAAATAGAACTTGGCATAAGATAGGTATTAAGTGCTTCTTTATTGGGCAAATATAAATTATGCATAGTGTTTTGTCAGAGCCATGGGAAAAGAATTATTCATCCTTTAGAAAAGTATTAATGTTTTTAGAGGGAGCATATCTTTATGTGCAGTTGGGAGGCAAATGATACATATATTGAATATTTGTTTTTGAAAAGAGTATTTTAACTAAAATGGAGGTTTTATTAAAGAATGTTTGAAAGGAATACAATAAACAACATCGATAAAGACAATTAAATACATGAAGGAAATGATCAAAACATAAGCATAAGCCATTTGCTTATTAGATACATGGAATATATGACCAATCAATACAGTATATGCTTAAATTTAGAAAAAAAAATCACAGTAAAAGATATGTTGCTGGTGATCTTCAGGAAAACACTTTCTCTTCTCTTCAAACACACTTACCCTTCTTGCCACTCTCGGAAGCAGTTTTGGAAATCCGCTTTTGAGTCTTTAGTTCCACTATTGTGGCTGGCTAGATGTCCCAAATTGATTCAAAACATTTACTTTTCATGGTGTTTTTGACTTTGGGGAAGAGCCAAACATTTGAGGTGCCAGACCCAAACAAAAAGGAGGATGAAGAGCCATAGTGATTTTCCTGGCCTGCCCTTGTCTCGGATAGCACTCATCAGGACCCCTTTTTGATGACACAATGCACACATGGTCACAGAAGAGGACGTCCAGAGCTGCTGCAGAAAGTGGCGAGAACAATGGGATAATATTGTGAAGCTGGGGAGGGTATTTTGAGAAGGATTAATGGCACTGTGTGTCTCTGAGAAGGTTTTCTGGGCTATGTAATATAAACACAAAGACTGATGATGAGTAATGTCATTCTTAAAAGTACAACTTCAAAGTGTTTCTAGTGCTAAGATTGTTAAATAAAATGATTCCTTAGAATTTTCTACTAACAAAATTTCACAAGATTAAATATTAAATTCTGACTTTTATTCTCTAGGCTTTACCATATTACACAAAATTTTAAAGAAACACTAAATTATTAGATTTGATTATGAAAAACTTCTATCTATCTATATTTATCGTTGTCTTCCATGGTTTTTGTAGAGCATAATGTTATATATTAACATAGGTAATATTGCTAAGGGAAGAAAAGTAGTGATGCATGATTGATCATACATCTTGATTTTTATTTTGCACCTCCTTTTTTTTCGACAAGTTCTATGTAGCTCAGGCTGCCCTCAAACTCACAGCAATCCTCCTGCCTCAGCTACTGGAGTTCTAGGATTACAGGAAGGCACCCTCACTCCCAGCATTTTTTGCATCTCTTTTTTACAAATACATTTCTAACTTCCTCTGGAGAACTGTCACCTGCATGCCTCAATCCATGTGCTTTTAGCTGGAGATAACTCCCAAGTGGACTCACTTAGCCAATTCTACCATACATCCCATCCTTTAGGACACAGCAATTAGAAATCACTTCAAATCTAATCAGAACCAATGTGGCTTTATGAAAATCTTTGTTTGTTGAGAGAGGGGCATAAGAACAGGGATGTATGAAAAATTCAGCTTTTTCCTTTCAAGATGTGGAAAAGCAATGTCAAGTCGAAGACAGTGAGTGAGCACTTCAGGAATCTGAAGATAAATCATCAAGAATCCAGATGAAATAATGGAGGGAAATTTGGTGGTAAAGAATAATTCTCACCAACAAATTGACAAAAATGAAAGTCAAGGACACAACAGTAATATAAGAAATTGCAACATAAAATAAAATTCCTGAATAGAATAATTTTTGACATTGCGTGTTGTAATGAAAAGTCAGCACTCTGTAGCATTTAATATTTCCTGTATTTGGCTAATTATTAATACCCAATAGGCTGCATTAGATGTTTATATGAGAGAAGGAAGAAATAAGAGAATAAATAACAGTAGGCATAGGGACAGTGATCAGAGTTTACCTCTTAGCGCAAGTCTTTTTCTTCTACTA
Source organism: Heterocephalus glaber (assembly GCF_000247695.1). Next base: position 6,641,947 of record NW_004624844.1, on the reverse strand, counting down.
AGAAGACAATACATGCCATTTCATTGATTGATGTACAGTTCCACATACATGACACTGGCTTTGGTCATGTCTGGAAGCATGGTGCACCTAAGCAGCTAATTAAAGAATCATTATATATGTACACTATTTCTCCCACTCTTTTTCTCCTATTATGACAATATATCATGCAAAATAGGAGCTTCTAGAATCTAGATTTTAAAAATCTGTGGGGAAGTCCCACAGAAGATCTTGGGTAATTTTTAGTTGACCTGTAACATACATACATACATACAAACATATGCACATGTACAAAATACCTGATATTTCAGTGCTATGTGTTATCATAGCAGACATAGCTCAATGTAGAGAAAATATAAAGATTCTAGGGAATCCTTGATATAGGCAATTTAGTATTGGCATTGTTTTCCAGTATAGTAACAAAGAACATAGTTGGATGAATAGATGGATGGAAAGATAGATGGGTAGATATATAGATGGACAAATAGCCAAAGCTGAGACTAAATATATTTATGGATGAAATACATCTTTCACATGCCATTTTAATTTTTATTAGAAACGTTTAATATACCCTTGATATCAACCTGTATTTTCTTAAACACCCCAATGAATCTCTTCTCTTGAAAATTTGAATATTAAATTGAGTGTGTGATGTAATTTAGCGCTTTGCATGGCTTCTACTTTATATACCTACATTAGACAGCATGTTTGAAGTGAAAGTCAGACTAATACACTAAAAAGTTATGAAAAACTCAAAAGAATTTAAAAATTCACTCTAGTTTAACTAGAAACTGCAGGATGACATCTCAAGAGGAGAGCAGATAATACTCATCCTTCAAATGCTGCTGAGAGGGAGGTGGAGCTGCTCCTGAAATTTTCAATATGGTTGTGTCTTAGTTACTTTTCTCATTGGTGAGACAAAAATAACCAACACCCAAAGTTAAAGAGAGAAGGTTTATTTAGCTCACAGTTTGTAGAGGTTTCAGCCCACAATCGGCTGACTCCAAGGCAGGGTGGCTTGGCAGAGGGCTCCACAGAGGAGAAAGAGTGCATGGCAGGCAGAAGACAGCAAAAGCAAGCAAGGGATGACCACAGCATCTTCTTACTCCTTTTATCTTATTCAGACTACTTAGGGTGGGTAGCACTCACACCCTTGATCCCAGTGCCCTTGAACCTAGCATTACAACATCAGTCAGTTCCAGGTTCACACACTCCAGATCCAGCCACTCTGAAAAACCCCCACCTATGACCCCATGAGGCTTTGGAAAGACATCTAGACACAAGCCATAGAAAGACTCCACTAAAGAACTTGTTGATAAACATTTCCAAGGCAGGGAGAAGGTGAGGGAGAGAACAGCCTGCAATGGCTTGAAGATCCAGGGGCTCACAGAATAATTCAGATCTGCCAATTGCCAGCCATTCTCAGATGTCTTGTTATTTTCTTAAATTCGGATTTTCATGGACAATTTTCTTTCTTTTTTTTACTATAACTGAAGCACAAACTGCTGCTGATATTCTGCTTTTATACTCTGTAATATGCAGTCATAGGACTCCTGTAGTTTTACTCATTATTTACCAACCCATCATCTCTCTCTTTGTTCCATGTCTAACACAAATTGTTTATATTGAATTTAACTTTAATATATTAAATATTTTAAAGATAACTAGAAAAATTTTCCCAATGCATATGATCATAAGTGGATAACAAATATTTTGGTAGCTTAAGCCTAATTCTTCGTTATGTTTTAGGGTATTCTCATAATCCGTTTATATCACATCATGTTATTGGAAATTTTATAAGAATAAAATACAAACTAAAGAATAATTTGTATTTAACCAATACATATAATATAGTAATGTATATAGTTTTAAAAATGTGATAGTTATTTTGATTAACATGAAATTGAAACTTAAAACTGCCATTTCAATGTGTGCATAGTATCTAATTCACAATAAGAAAAATCAGCCTCAACACTTTTATTGATTCATTGTATTATAATTCATTTTTAAAGGTAAGTATTAATAGCAGAGAACAGATAATTCTAGGTAAAATTTTATTGTTTGTTTATTTTAATTTTACACTTTTGAAGGAATAACATTTTCATAAGGTTTCATTCTAAATATCCCTGTTAAATTGTATAGTTGTCTCCTAGCACTAATGTCCTGCTTGACTCTCTTAGGAGGACTCTCATTAAGAAAATGTAATTGCCCCTAATTCTATCACTATAGATAGCTCTCAGTGACATAAAACTAGTGCTGTCCCAGTACACGTCTAAAATGAAAACCACTCAGGATAATTTCTTTTTTTGCTTCTGTGGCACATTTAATTGACAATATTCACATGAAGATAGAATGAATGATCCTTAACAATTTCAATGTACAATGATGTCCTTCAAGAAAAAGAAGTAACTCTGCCTCTGACATTTCTTTTCACTGTGAGTCATGTATCAGCTATCACCAACACATTTAACTATGCAAAGTGACTGCTATGTCATTGGTAAAGTACATTTTGTAGATTTCTGTTTTTTTAATATATAATTACAAATTGAGCTGCTAGTTAAAATACTTTATAGAAAATTGAAGTTTTACTTTGCCAGTTACACAGGATAGGGTCATCAATAGTGCTTTCAAATACCCATTTCTGTAGAGTGAATCTGAATGTCCTCAGTGACCTAGATATTAAGGTTTGGTTTCTGCCTCTGCTGTTAGTGGGACCCGCTTCAGTGGGGAGTCGTTGTGGAAGGTCGTGAGAACTTTGGGGGAGATTGGGATCCTAGAAACTTCTGTTCACAGCGTAAAAAGTTGAAGCGAAATATTTGGTTTTTTGTTTTGTTTTGCTTTGTTCCAGGTTATGCCAGCTTGTTTTAGAAATAGCTTCTAAACCTCAATGTTCCATAACATATGGGAGCACTCATTCTAAATCACATATAATGAAATTCTTTATAGATATCAGATCATGATAGAGATAGGAAAGTGATATTTCAAGAAATTTTACAATTCATTCTTCTAACAATTTCATATTTAAAATTTAATCAAAACCATCATGGATGACTGACTTCCATCAAGGAATTCCAATTAATCAGAGAAAAAATACAAATATGACAGATAACACAACTACTAAAATGTGAAGTATGTTGCTGGTAGATTAGAAAATTTGTGGAAATTCTGCAAAATAACTAAAAGATAGAACTTGATAAGAAAAGAAATTAGGACAAAATCAACTCTAAAAATGGCCATTTAAGAAGGATGAGTGATCTTATCAGGAAAGTACTGGAGAAATTCACTGTAGGTAGCAAATCTCACTTATATGTGGAATCCAAAAGTTGACCTCAAAGAACTTGAGAGCACATGGTAGTTAGTAGAAACTAAGGAAATTAGGGTAGAGGGAAGTCTGATCGATGAGGACTAAGTTACAGTTAGATAGGTGTAAGGAGTTCTGGTGTGCTACTGCATGGTATCGTGTCTGTAGATAACATATATCTAGTGTGCATTTCAAAATACTAGAAGAAAAGAATGTCAATGTTTGTATATTAATTAATTAATGTATATATTAATTTAATTGGGACCATTAATTGTGATATATCAACTTGACCAATTTAAGAAACATCCAGAGTTTAGTAAAGCGTGTGTGTATGTGTGTGTGTGTGTGTGTGTGTGTGTGTGTGATGCTTAATCTTTAGTATTGTACTCAGTACTCACAGGCACTGGTCCCCTGCTCTGCATCTTAGCTGCCACAAACTATGCCACTTTGCTCCATCATCCCCATCTACCATGTTTCTGTGTGGAAGACAGCCAACTCTGTACTGAATCCACAGTAACCATGAACCAAATAAACTTCTATTAAGTTGAGGGTGTTGAGTATATGTTCCCCACAACAGAAAAGCTAACTGATAGAGAAAAGATCAATTCTTGAAGATATATATATATATATATATATATAACCTAATTTAAACATTGTACAGTGGTTTTATATATATATATACATATAAACATTATATAGTATCATGTATAGTGGTACCTCAATTCATGAACTTAATTCTTACCATGATTCTGTCACAAAACAAATTGGACAAGAACCAAATCAAATTTCCCTGTAAGGTCAACACTGAATCATTGAACCTAACCACTGAATTTGATTTGTTAGGTATCTATCTATCTATCTATCTATCTATCTATCTATCTATCTATACATTACATATATTTGTTATATATATGTAAATAAACTTTCATGACTTTATATATCACTTAAAAGATATATTTAACAGAAAGAAAATGTTAGTGAACAGAGTCAGCTGTGAAGCCATAATCTAAGAGAGCACAGATTGATGAACTGCCTAAAAAATGGGGTGGAACCTATGCCTACCCTTGAAGTTCACATCTCTTATTAAAGAAGGAAATAAAGAGGAAGTATTGAGAAAATGAATCAAACCTAGAAGAAATTCTGATTTTCAAAATCTGAAGTGAAATATAAAAGAAAAAGTGCATTCCTATCCATCAGTAAATTCATATAAGTAAATGTACAAAGGCTGTCCCTAATGAGTTAAACTAATTTTCTTATAATTTATATACTAGAGAATTGTGTTAGCTTGAATAGCTTGTTCATTCCTATAAAGAATCATCCTTTCAAATTTAAACAGTAATCTATGTATATTAGCAAACATTTTACTTGATTAGAGAATAGAATGCAAGCCATAGTAATAGAATTTAAATGGATTACAAATACATGGAACAACTTAAATGAAGAAAGAGAAATATTATATTCCTTTAGAGTACATATGATATTGAAAGTTTTTGGCATACTTATGCCTGATCAATATACCTATACTTTATTGGTAAAGTATTTGCTCAGGTCTGTAGTCTGTTTTTTAATTAGATTGTTGTTTTTCTTATTGGTGAAAAAAATATATATATCAGTTTTAGTACGATGCCAACTTGATTGGCTAGTGCTACCCCCCAGAGAATTAGTAAAACACACTTCTAAGTGCATCTGTGTGGGTCACAAAGGAGTGACATTGGGTACTATATCGGATCCCTAGTCACATGTTCTCTGGCACCATTTCCCTGCTCTGATTCCCTGCCACCATGAAGTAAGCCCCTTTGCTCCACCATTTACTTTTGCTATTGTATTTCTTCTTGGAACCAGCACATCCTGGACTGAATCCAATGAAACATGAGCCAGATTAAACTTTTTCTCTTTTAAGTTGTGGGTCTCTGATATTATATTTCAGCAATGGCAAAGTAACTAATGATGAAAATTGTTAATGGGATTGGGATGTTTGCTTATGTATACCTGACTATGTGGTTCAGAAGCCTTTGGAATTTGTTCTCGGTAGGAGTTTGAAAAGTTGTGGAGGTGTAGGTTAAAGAAACTTTTAAATGCTGTATGGATGGATAATTCTGTTCAGAATTCAGAAGACCAGAATGCTGATAGTAGTATAGACAGTAAAGGCCAGGATCAGGATGATTCAGGTAGAAATAAAGATTTCATTAAATGGAAGTAGAAGTCATACGTGGTATATGCTGGCAAAATTTTGCCTAACTTTTTTTTTCCACATCCTGAGACATTGCCAGAGATTGAGATTAAGAAATATTTACTACTTGACCTGGTAGAGGAAATTTTAAAACAACACAAAATTCAGTCTGAGCCATATACACTGCTGGCTGCTTTTAGACAAATTTTTACTGAGAATTTTAGGCAAAAAATGCAGAAAAGTGGGAGGGGTAGGGGAAAGGAAAGAAGGGAAAAGAAAACAGTATGAGAAAATGAAAACAATGGAAACAAAGTCTTTGTAAATGGGGGAGGGTGGAAGGGGTGAGGGAGGGCAGGGGGATGGCTAAAAAAATAAGAACCAAGATACTCATGTAATGGTACAAGATCCCAATGATGAATATAACTGTATTGTATACCTAAAATGTACCAATAAACTTAATGGAAAAAAATAAATGCAAAATGGAGAAAAAATGAAATTTTGGCACAAAAAGGACAATGTGTAATGTTGAGAGCAAAGAAAGTGTAGTTCCTGAAGAAACGAGGGCCATTAAAAGCAGATAAATTATTTTTCATAAGCACAAAAAGAAAAATGCCTAGAGGACATCTCAGTAACCAACAAGACACCACCCACTGCAGGCTCAAAGGTACAAAGTTATAAACATTTTATCTGAGAAGGGAGCTCTTGATCTCCCTGATCCAGAAAGGCTGCATAAGCAATTGATTCCCTGGGATGCATTTTATTGGGATCAGCCATCCAGGAACTTAGAGGCTGCTGCTATCTGGTTCAAGGTGACCTGGTTACTGCCCCTGCTATTGGCAGACCTTGGTCTCCTTCATGTGAGGCTGGTTATGCTGGTACCCAAAATGCAAGAGTTATGACAGGGTCAGGGAAGATTTTATCCATATTTTAAAGGAAGGCCTGGGGAATGGGCTTGTAAGGAGGCAGTGCATAAAGCTGTTGGAATGAAGCCAAAGCAATAGTCGAGACTCCAGAAAGCTGGAAATGCCAGGAACATAGAGCATCTGTTGAAAAAAAGTTTCAGAATCTGTGCATAGACAGTCCAACAGTGAAGCCATGTGGGCTGAAAACACAAGGGAATACCCAAACCCTGTTGAACTCATATTTTACCATCATGGGTCCTGAATATTGGACATGGAGCTACAGAACTTAAGTGTTTTCCATGCTGGGTTTCAGTCTTGCTTTAGTGTGATTCTTTTCTATCCTCCTATATCTCCTTTCTGGGATGGACATGTTTTTTTTTTCCTGAGCCATTATATCTGGGGCTAATATAACTTGGTTTTCATTTTTAAAGAGGTTCATAATGAAGAATGTCTTAGAAGAGATATTGACTTAGACTTTTGAAAGTGGTAGAACCATTGAGACTTTCGAAAAGTCTTTGGCTGTATGAGAGAATTTTACCATATTAAATGAAAGCATTATCTAATTATTTTGTGCATTTAGTTATTCAGTATGGTTCAAAAAGATGTATTTGGATGTCCAGTTGACACAAGGTGGGGTGCGAAGGTTAAGGTGGACTGTCAACTGGATGGGGTTTGAGATCTGCCTAGGGGATTAAAAGCACACTTCTGGTGTATCTACATAGGTCATGGAGGCATGACCTTGGATGCCAGTCCCTAGTCCCATATTCCCTGGCAATGTTCTCCTGCTCTTCTTTTCAGTCACTATGAGATAACAATTCTTGCTCCACCACATCTCTCTGTCAAGATGTTTGTGCCATGGAGACAGATGGTCATGGACTGAATCCACTGAAACTGTAAGCCAAATTAAACCACTTTATTTACATTGCAGGTGTTGAGTATTGTGTCTCAGAGATGCAAAAATGATTAATATAAATATAAAATGTATATTATAAAGTATATTATATGTACATTTTCAAATGGTGAGTAAAGTGTACATAGAATGATCAGATTTAAAGAAATATATTACATTAAGAAACACATATTACACTAAAAGGCACATTACCATTAGTCCCCTTCAAAAGACCTCTTTCACTTTGAATGCACATGTCCATTCCTTTTACCCCTTTCTAAAGCAGTCTGGGAGTCTTTTTTAAGTGTCTTTACAAGTTTTAATGAAACATGATGAATACATTGTCAAATGCCATCCAATAAAAAGGCTCATTCCTAAAAACATCATGATGTGTCCTTAACCACCGTTTTCTACAGATCTGGTACAGTTTCATTTTATTTTAAGTCTTTCCCAAAGTCACAATGACCATGACAGGTAAGGTTTTGAATCAATTCAGGACTGGAGGTGGCCACAAAAATCCACTGAAGACACTTGCAAAAGAGGAATTCCAGAACTGCTTCAGAAAGTGGGAAGAGAAATGGGACAAGTGAGTTCTGAGTGAAAGGGAATATTTTCAGGGGGATTAATGGTAATGTGTCTTTTACTGTAATGATTTAGTTTTAAATTTACCATATTTCCTCACAGCTCATATATATTTTATCATTATTATATCATGTATTATTATATAGTATCATATTACATACTGATATATTTTATATATTTATAGCATATATATAATATATATCTCCTCAATTCCACATTTTAAAGATTTAGGAATACACTAAATATTAACAAACGTTAAGGAAAAACTAAACCTTGAATTTTTCATAAACTTCATGATTCTTCAATTTTCTTTGGGTAAATTAAATTTTTTTGTTTAAAATAGGATTTTATAAGCATCTCTAGTAACATCACAAATGTTAAGTTATTATTCGTAAAATAAAACTGAATATTTTTATTTGATATGTGAGAAACATTATTTTTCTTAAATTCCCAGTTATTGATAGAAGACCAATAATTTCACACTTTAAAAGTCCTTTGTCAATTCTCATTTCAACCTTCTTGAATGTGTAGACCAGATAGATGTTTATTAACATTTTTGATATATTGTTTATTTAACAGCTGAACAATATTAATTGCTTTATAAGCATATTGTTAATGTATTTTATTCCATCAACTGTCATGTATTCAGAATCAAGACAAAATGTTAGGGTGTTTCATTTAATGCTTTTGCAAAGGCATATGTTTGGAGAATATAAAAGTTCTTTCGGCACATTCTGTATAATTTCTCCTCATTATTTATATAAACTGATACTATGTATTAGCCAATTTTTTCAATACAATTTACCAAGTATTTTATAACTTATCAAATGTTTCCTTAATAATTAGCAGTCATCAGTTCACACATACCAAGACACACTTGACTTGCTACAATAAAAATGGTTCATGATGTAGTTTCTTGGATAGAGAGGTACACTTTTGTTTCATGGTTATTCTATCTTTGATCTTCAAGTTCAAATCCAAGTACCACATTTGGCCTGGGAGTCTAATCTATTTCAGCTTCATTTTTTTCCTTCTGGCTTTTTGTATATTGCCTGATGGAAATCACTGAAATGATGACAAAGGGTAAAGACAGATTTTTATATTTCCTAGTATTCCTCAAGGCAGACTGGTTAGCTGAGTTAGTATCAGAAACCCTGAAAATAACTCTTCAGCTTTTCACACCTCTCTTCTGCCCCTCTTCGACTCTCTTTCTGCAGAGGCCTTATTTGCTGCCTATATCAAACTTATTGTGTGCGTGTCCAAAAAGCAATCATAGTCCTTCATGTATTTCTATGAAGAAAAAAGAAGACACTAAATTTACTCAGAGAGTAATTAGTGGCTAAAATTCTCTCCCAAATTATAAATTTTCTTTTTATTATGTGGAATAGCAAGAGAATATTTAATTCAGCATGATACAGTATCTGATATTAAAAACAAAAGATGTGAAATATATTTTAATCTACTGTAAATTCTAACAATCTTACAGTTTCCTTAAGATAAATTTCTCTAGCCATGATTTATAAAAATGTATGGTAACTTTGTCAAAAAGAAACTGTCATTATAGGTTGTGAATTAGGAATCATAATGATTAGTAGTATCTTGAAATATTTTGTGTCATCCTGGAAAATAAAAGCTTTATTTTGTTGTGTATCTCATTTCACCAAATGTACAACTGCAATAATAAATGTTGACAGTCATTATATAAGAAAATTTAGATTCTGGAATAGCTAAATTTATGTAAAAGTTATATTAAAAAACTGTAACTTATTTCATAGATATTTTAAATTATTAAAAAATATGCCCATAGTAAAAAAATAAAATTATGTTTAATTATGTGAACTAAGAAAAATAAAATTTCAATTTAAATTAAATGAGATGAGGTAAAAAAAACTTAATTTTTCTTTGCTAGCTGAAATTTATTTGCAGTCATTGTCTTAATAATTGATTTTAAAAGTACTAAAAGATATGCTTTAGTCTAAATACTAAAAGATACTAAAAGTTATGCTTTAGTCTTTTTGTGTGCTAATGAAAATATTTACATGTAGGATATCGTCTATATTGAATTTAAATATGTAATAAAATGATTAAGCACAGGTTTATGAAAAGTCTAAAGTGTTTTAGAAATAAAAGAAAAAAAATTCAACATCCCTAGTAAACTTACTGATCCAAATTCAGCTACAACATTTATATTGTGTTATTAAACCTTGTTCCAACTATAATTTTAAATACATTTTAATTATTGTATGTTAGAAATCAGTTGCTGACTAGTGTCATCTAATCCTTTTTTTAACCACAAAAATATTCTAAATGATTTCTTCATTTAATCCTCGAGAGTTTATAAAATTCTGAAATATCATTTAATTTGTATCATGTTATAACAGGGCTATCTCGTGAGTTACATTGCTGCTGGATATTTTTCCAAAAGTTAGTTTCATGGATATTTTGGGTCCACTCACATTGTCAACAATTGGTTACAATTTATTTAAGAAAATGTTGACAAGTGACTTCTCTTCACAGTGCAACAAAGTGAAGAACTAGAGGACCCTTCATAGTCACAGCTACATTTTCCAGGAAAGAATAACAAGTAGACTATCAAAAATGTTGAAACAGAAATAGTGAATCCAGAAGTTGTTTCATTCTCAAATAAATAATTAACATTTACAGAATTAAGCTTCATAGTTCTAATTATATCACTTATACTGGAGGTTTTTTATATTCTGCATTATCCATACTTAGTATCAAGGATATTTTATGTTCTCTTTCTTCTAAAGCTATTTTATTTCTGGTTTTAAAACATGTTATAAATCTAGTTTGGGAGAAATAAAGGTTTCAATACTTATGTATTCATGGTTTTATTGAAACAATTCAGATTTATATTCTATAACCTCCCTTGAATAGCTCTTTTATATATATCTATATGTATATTATCTTCTATTTAAATTGTCCTTTAATTAGCTAAACATATTACATGTTCCTAAAGTTACTGCTATCTATGCTGTAATGGTTTATAATATTACAAATCCCATTTATATAATCAGCATAAAATATATTGAAATATTCTCAAGTCATTTGCCATACAACAAAGCTAAAATGAAAAAATTGATCAGGAGTATATGTATGTAAGAAGTAGAATATGTGTGTATTAGACAAAGAGGGTTTAAAATGTCTTGGAAGTACTTGAAAAGATTAAGGTAAAAATATTACAATATGTTTTCTAAACATTCTCAATATATCCCCCTGGATCTTAAATTAGCCTAATCATAAATATGCATATGCAGTTAGAATATGCAGTTTATAATAGCTAAAGCTTGGAAACAGCCCAAATGCCCATCATTTGGAGACTGGATAAAGAAGATGTAGCTTTTTTATAGAATGGAGTACTACTCAGTCATCAAGAATGAGAAACTAGAGACATTTATAGCTAAATGAATGCACATTGAGGCCATACTCTAAAGTGAAATAAATAGGACACATGTATAAATACTGAATAGTTTCTCCAGTGGGAGAAACTAAAAGTGTAAATAAGGATCAAAATATCTAACTGATAATGTGAAATAGGAAGAAAAGATCTAAGGGGGTAGGGGAAGTGAGAATGGTAGGGGAAAGGAAAGAAGGGAAAGGAAAAAATATGAGAAAAGAAAAAATTGGAAACAAAGTCTTTGTAAATAGGGAGGGGTGTAAGGGTTGAAGGGAGGGCAGGGGAATGGGAAAAAATAAGAACTAAAATACATCATGTAAAGGTACAAGATCCCAATGATGAATGTAACTGTATTGTATACCTAAAATATATTGATAAACTTAATGAAAAAAAAATAACCCTGAAAAAATGTATATGCTGAAGTTATATTTTTATTTAAGTTCAAAAAGAATAATATTCCTTAATCAATAGTACTATGGGACGCCTTCAGTAGCATATTGTTCAAATGGTGGTATACACTACATTCAGGGATATGAAAGCAGTACTATGTTAATACAAATTGCAAACTATAGATGTAAAAAATAAAAATTTGGAGCACAAAGCCACCTTAATAATCACTTTATAATTAGGCAATACTGACATTAACATCATATTTTGATAACAAATTAATGGAAAATCTAGGACCTGATCCCAGGTTTCCTAGGGACCTGCTACACAAAAGGAGTCGACATCTTTCCATTATACCAGGTGATAACAGTGGTATTTGTAGCTATAACCTACTACATGAACTCTATGTACCAATTTCATTGCCTTGTCATGTCTTGTGTTTTTGTTTTTTTGTTTTTTGGTACCGGGGATCCTCGGGTCCTTGCTCTTGCACAGCAGGCAGGGAAACCACTGAGCTAAATCCCCTGCCATGTCTTGTGTTTTTTAATCGACACTTTTTACATATCATTTTGATTTAGATTTGTAAACTAAATTTAACTTAAAAAAGAATGAATGCTAGGATGTATGTTAAAGGAGTGTTCTTTTATCAATTTTATTTTTTATTAGCACATAGTTGCGTTACATATTTGCACTCCATGCTGATTAGATTAGATTAGATTGCTCAAGAGGGAACTGGCATATGTACATAACACACCTTAATTCATTTCCCATCCCTTTCTCCTTCCCTCAGTCTCCCCTTTCTCACCTCTCTCCGTCTTCCTTTTGCAAAAGATCTATGTCCTTATATGTTATTATCGAACTTCATTTTGCTCCTTATTAATATTTTGCATTTCTCGTGTATGAGAATCTCTACAGTATTTAACACTATGAGACCAAGATGCTGGCTTCAATCATTTTAAGGCTTAAACAGTGAATAATCCATTTCTCATCTAATTCAGGGATGGGCCGGAATTCGGTTCTTTGTGTGACAATTAAACTACAGGATTCATTGAACAGGAGGCTTCAGGTCATATCTGACTGACTGAGAGCTACAGATCTTCCGTGGTTTCTTGCCATGGCCATCTTTCCATACTGCACTCAGCTTCATCAAAACTTTGATGTCCAGAAGGAAGTAGTCTATAAAGTCAATGTCTCTGGTAGATGAATTACAGAAATGACAACCTATCACTTTGGTTATTTAACATTCTTTAAAAGAGTCACTTGTACTCAAGTGGTAGGAATTATACAAGGACAAGAACACTAGGAAATAGTGTTATTGTGGGCAATCTTTGGTATATATCTGCCATATATAATGGGCTTAGATTATGTAGGCTAAAAAATTGTGGTCCAGTACATCAAAACTGTCTGCTAGAGTTAAGTAAAATACTCTGCTTTAATATAATAAAGGCATGGGAAGTTATGCCATTACACATAAGTACATATACTGAAAACAGACATATAATTCATACCAAAGATGCTTTTACATCCACTCTTACTGTGCTCCTCTAAAATGAAGAAAAGGAATAGGAAAGGCAAAACTGCTTAGAAAATGGTCACTCTCTGCTTATTTTCATTAAGAGACACACGGAAGGCCAAGATTTGCTTCTAACGAAAGGTAAGTTTTTTGTAGGACATAGAAGGGCACATTAAAATAGTGAAAGTAAAAATAATAGGCAATTTTTCAATATCATTATTTGTTTACAACTAAATTAATCACAACTAGCAAAAAACACAAATCAGACAATGTAAAACAAATTATATGCTAGAGAGATTTGCAAGTGAATCAATCTTGGCCTAACCTTTTGGAATGCAAATACTCATTAAAAATATGTCAGGGAATTGAACTAAAAGGCAAGCAGGACAATAAGTCCTTCCTTTCTCTTTATAAAGAGTAAGAGGCTAATAGGATGGGAGCTGCGATTTATTAATTTTAACAATGTAGTCGAATTAAAGTGCTGACTCTTACTTTTAGGTAATTTAAACAGAAAAGGCATATCACACACACATTAAAAAATAAATTTTCCTAGAACTTGCTACAAGGAAATATAACTCATGTTCCTCAAATAATTTTTTCTATAACCTTACCAATGTTCTACTCCAAGAAGTAGATATATAGAAAACCTACCTATAAAACGTTCACTTTGGGAATAACTATCTAGGGAATAAGGAAAAATAAATCAAACTGTTTGAAATATCAGATTCATTTTTTGCAATTATGTATTACATTCATAGATTCAAATAACATTTTTATGATACAAATCAGTATTTTCTAAAAACATTTAAATCGAGTGCTTTAAAATTACTTAGAAATTTTGACATGACACATTTTCATTATTTTGAATATTATGTTTACTGCTGTTGCATAGCAAATACAATAATCTATTTTAACATGAGTGAGAGATGTTACAACTTATTATTCTGGTTAATAATGAACATATAAAATCCCAGTTGCAGATTTCTGCTGTTTGGACTCCTTTCTGATCTTCATAGTGAGCTGACTCTCTTAATGTAGAAATATATGTGATATTTTATACATTAGAAATACATGCAGAAAATAATGTGAGAACAAGTTTTGTCCCTCTGAAGCATTCTATTAATCAACTGAAAAAGTGACTTTAAAGAGTAAGGCTGTTTTTTTATGACTTAATAAAGAAATTTGACCTTTGGAAACATTTCAAAGGCATGATTATCTTGAATGATTTTCCTACATGAAAACAGTTTCAGAGCTAACATTTCAGAAAACACAAGACTAGAGGTTACTATTCCAGACAGCTAGTCAGAGAACATTGTTCCTAATACTCACTAATGCTGCCTACAGATGGGCAAAAATAGATACTGAGACAAGAAACTCGGAACACAGGAAAATCCCAAGAAATCCAGGCTAGGAAATTTTCTATTTTTTCTTTCTTTACCTTGCTCAAGTTCAAAAGAATAATAAGTTAATTAGCTCAGGACCTGATTAAGTTCTCTAAAATATGACTTAATTAGTTGAAATATTGAGAGGATAAAGTTTAATTGAAATATTTTTCAGTGTTTCTTTAATTAAATATAAATATATATATGACACACATTGTAATGATTTTATACATTCCACATTGTATACGTACTGACATGATGACTATAGTGGAATATATTAAATTATCCACCAACTCCTACAGTTAGTTTTGTTTTTGTGGGAGGAGCAACTAAAATTACTCACTTGGCTAATTTCCAGTGTATAATACTGTGCAGTATTAGCAACTGCAGTCTTCATTAGGACATTACAGCCCTAGACATTCATCTTACACTTGACTTACAGTTATACCCTTTGACCTACTTCTCTCCAGGACCTCTCCATCCCAACTCTTGGTAGCCAGTCTTCAGTTCTCTGGTTCTGTTTAGGCCACACTTTTTAGATTCCATACATAAGTGAGATCACACAGTATTGTTTTTCTGTGTCTGGATTACTTCCCTTAGTGTAATGTCTTCGGGATTCATCTAGTGGTTGCAAATGACAATATCTCCATTTTTATGAAAGAATTATACGGATGT
Organism: Heterocephalus glaber; assembly: GCF_000247695.1. The sequence continues at coordinate 6,626,731 of NW_004624844.1, read as the reverse complement.
ATGTAATACATATGCATATACATTTTCCTTTCAATATATCCATTGATGAACATTAGGTTATTTCCATACCTTGGCTATTGTGAATACTGTTCAAATAAGCGTGGGAGTGTAAACATCTCTACAAGGTCCTGATTTGATGTCCCTTGGACATCAACAGAGAGATCACTGGGTCATATGATAGTTCTACTTTTAATTTCTTTATAAATCTCTGTACTGTTGTCCACAAAGGCTATACTAATTTATATTTGGCCAGCAGTGCATATGGGCTTCTTTTTCTATACATCCTCTCTAAAAATGGTTATTTCATGTCATTTTGATAATGGACATCCAAGAGGAATAAGTTGATATCTCACTGTGGTTTGATTTGCATGTGGTTTGTTCAGTGATGTTGAATGTCCTTTCATATACACGTTGACCTCTTTTTATTTCTTTTTTGGAAAAGTATCTGTTAAGTTCCTGAGTCGACCTTTTAAATGGCATTATTCTTACTTTTGCTTTTCTCTGAGGTTGGGTGAGTTTTTTCTGTTCTAAATATTTCCAAAGTCTTGTCCAAAACCAAAGGCTAACTTCGATTTGGTTATCTCTTTTACAACGAATAAACTTCAGTTTGATGAAGTCTTACTTGTTTGTTTTTACTTTTGTTGCCATAGTTTGCCTGGTGACATCCAAAAACTATTCTAAAGGTCAATACTTGAGGAGTCTCCCCTCTTTTCTTCAAAAAGTTTTTAAAATTTAGGGTCTTTCACTAGAGATTAATCCATTGTGAAGTGGTTTGTGTGGTGCAAATAAGGAACCAATTTATTTTGTATCATATGAAAATTCTGTTATTCCAGCACCATTGTTGAACAGACAATCCATTCCTCATTGTGTCTTCCTGTTGAGATTGTCAAAAACTTAGTTGATCATATATGCTTGGGCTTATTTTGGTGACCTCTGTTCTTACCCTTGATTTAAGTGTCTATTTTTATACCAATACCATATTGTTGTGTTTACAATATTTGCAATATTATTTGAAATCAGAAAGTATGATGACTTAACTTTTTTTTGGCTTTGCTTTGACTATCCATCACTTTCATAGTTCCAGGTGAATCTATAATTTGTTTTTCCACACCTGTGAGAAATGCCATTGAGATTTTAATAAAGACTGTACTGAATCTGTACAGTACTTTGGATATATTACTTAACAATATTTTTTCATTTATAAACATGCTGTCTATTTCCATTTATTTGTCAATTTATTTCATCAATATTTTATAATATAAATGTATGTATTTTTCACTTACTTGGTTAAAATTACTGCTAAATGTTATATTCTTTTGGATGCTATCATAATTGGGATGTCTTTGATTTTAAAGTAAGAGCATGGTAGAGTAATTTTGTGTACCAAAATATATCCTATTTTAATAAATTACATTATTGAATGGATTTATCTCTAACAGACATACAGAATTTCATTTTAAAAATATATAAATATAAATGTTCACCAGAAATCATTTTGACTAATGTATTTTAACATGAAATAATTTATTTTCTTGTACCTTAAAGTGCATTTTTAAGAAAAAAAATGAAAATATTGGCCAATATGTGTTATTCAGCTTTCTTTCACTATAACAAAATACCTGAGGCAATTAACTTATACAGAGAAAAGTATTGTTTTGACTTATAGTTTTTGGAGTTACTGGTTGAGTAGCCTACATACAAGAAGTGACTTGTCTACAGTTTAGTTAAGCTGAAATTAAGTGAGGTCATCTTGGCCAGTAGTTTTCTCTTTTCCCCAATGATTACTTTCATCTAAGTTTTAAATTTATAATCCTTGCCCTTTTTATATTGCCTGGATTCAGCAGATCTCATGCTCACCTAGGGATGAGTAACTCAATGGGACCTTGCTAGTCATCCTGAGCAGGCTCAGCTTTCGTATCACTGCACCCCACCAAGACAATGGGGCTTTAGCGAGTCCCGGATGGCTGGATCTCTCTATTAAAGGCCTGGTTGGCCACAGTGTTGCTTACTCTAACCAGGACTATGACCTCAGAGTATGCCTTGTAACCTTCCTTGATTATCTGCCATTATGATCTCTACTGCTTTTCACACTACGCTCCAAATAAAAGTAGCTTACTGGAGGTGTAGCAGGGCTGCAGGTCCTGAAGCCTGCCCTGTGTACTGGGGGATGAAATGCAGCAGTTCTCAATCTTACCAAGATTTAGTAGGCCTCCTTGAATGAAAGATGATACTTGATTTGGTAACTTTGGTTGCTTTTGACAATTTTTTAAAGTTTCATCTGCTTTGGGAGATAGGATTAACTTTAATAAATCTTGTCACTCACCTATTTTGAAAATAGTTTTCCTGCCAGTTCTACATTTTTTAATCCAGAATCTCCATATATTTTCAGATGCATAGGATGTTCCTTTTCTCTGGCATTAGAAAGATCATTACTGGCAGAGCTTAAATAAAAGATAGTTCATTCTTTTATTTTTCATATCACTTAAATTTAATTAATGACAGATTGTCACCAATCTTCTTCCTAAATTTACTGAATTAGGACAGCCCATTCCATGCCATCTTACTTTAGAAAAGTATAAACTGTCTTAAATGAGCTCCCTACTTGAGCCCCTTAAGGCAATATTCCTTCACGCTGCTGTAATATAATCCGACTGAAATATAACTCTGACTGTGACATAACTGCCTCATCATTTGGTAAGGACTCTAACATTCTCTCTAATTCACAATGTTCTTTGGTATCTAACCCATCCTACCTTTCTGTCTCACTTTTTCTGACTTCCTTTCTTGTAACTTGATAACAATAACATGAAGCTCCTTGCCACACATAGTACTCTGTCACAAAGTTGCATCTTGGAATGTTTGTTACAACACACTGATTATTCTAACTTTTATATCATTACCATTTGAGCATTCTTCAAGAGCTCACGATGCACAATCTTAGGATACCCACATTTGAGACTGACTTAGTTCGTCCTTTTTCCTCTCATAGATTCTTGTGCATAAAGTAATATTTTACATTTGGAATAATAGTTATTTCCGAGATTACTTTAATTGCTTATATGTTTGCTCCTGAAAGACACATGATCATTCTTTTCTCAGTGCTTACCATAGTCCCTGCAAAAAAAAGTGAATTTTATTAATATTTGTGAGAGAAATCCAAGTGATTCTCATTCTCAGAAATGCACATTTTAGTTTATTTTCCTCAATATAAATGTACATATCTCCTTTTACATCAATATTACTTTTTCACGTTAATGCTATGAACATTAGTTCAACAATTAAGAACCTTATTTGTAAAATGGCAAAAATGGGCAGATGTATAACTACATGAGCCCAATTATCTTTTGCCTTTGAGGAGGAAGCAAGATGCCAAATAGGGGAACTGGAGGTCCCATCATTCTTTCCAATATGTCTGAAATGTTATTAATTCTTCCATATGCAAGATCAAAACTGCACTAAGTCACCATGTCACCATGCCACTGTATTTGTGCGCTTCCACTGGCTTGTACAGTGTCCCAGCCCACCACTGCCTGAGGGCACAGAGACTGTGCACAGATGGTGTCTACTCTACACACAGCAAGCCAATCCACATTCCTCTGAGGGTTTGTGTTGCAGTCATTTCGAGGAGGACTGATGGCACACTTATGGAGATGGAAGTGCAGTTTGAAAAGATTTATAAAGCAGAAAGCATGAATCTTTTCTTTCTCTTCCTGAGTTAAATTATATTAAAATTAAGTTAAAACTTAAAAGGTTTGGGAGATTGATGTCAACTTCATTAGTGTAGAGTGATACTACTATATAGCCTTATGTTTTTAAGAACTTTTACTTAATGATATGAGTAGAAAACATAACATCAGTGCCTGATACATTCGAATTCAGCTGTACATCACTTAGAATTTATATCAGTGTTTCAGATTTCTCAAAGATCAATATATTAGATAAATCATGACAAGATGTTTAGAATTTTCTAATAGAAGACTACCAGGGTGGGAAACTGAACAGATTCTGCACAAAGAATTTCAGAGAGAGTATGGCTCTAATAAATTTGTGTTTATATTACTTAGTATATTTCTTCCTTTATTTCATCATTTAATACATGTTTCAATATTTAAAATATGGAAAATTATTTAGATATTAAAAAATACCATAATTTTTAAAAGTAAAAAAATCTTCATGATTTTTGTGTTCTAAGATGAGACAGATAAATCTGAATGAATAATGTATAGGCACATCCAAAAAGGATAAAATTAAGGATATACACTCATGGTGAATGTATTCAATGCTTTCTGGATATTGTCAATAATGCAATTATATATATATATATATATATATATATATATATATATATATGTCATAATATGTACACAGAAAGCCAGTGGAATGACTCATCATTCAACAAACACACTTACCTTAAATATGTTCAATATACTGACATAAACTGGGCATGATGTACAGATAAGTGAGGCATACAGGACTCCAACTAGCCTTGATGAGAAGAAATCTAAACATAGGCATATAATAGATAAGATTCCATAAACACAACAGAAGAACAAA
>NW_004624844.1:6590206-6617918 GCF_000247695.1 Heterocephalus glaber | reverse complement strand
AATAGTTTCTCTAGTGTGAGAAACTGAAAGTGTAAATAATGACTAAAAGGCAAAATAGATAATGTGAAATAGGAAGAAAAGGGGCAAAGGGAAAGGGGAAGTGGGAGGGGTAGGGGAAAGGAAAGAAGGGAATGGAATTGATATGAGAAAATGAAAAAATGGAAATAAAGTCTTTGTAAATAGGGAGGGGTGTAGGGGTTGAAGGGAGGGCAGGGGAATGGGGAAGAAATAAGAACCAAGAGAGATTATGTAAAGTTGCAAATTTCTAATGATGGAGGTCATCATATTGTATACCTAAAATGTACCAATAAAATTAATTGCAAAGAAAAACTTGGCATGATGATGCCCACCTATATTCCCATGACTCTGAAGGCTGAGGCAGAAGGATTGCCTTGAGGGTACTTAGTGAGTTCAAAGGCACCCTGTCTCAAAATAAGATTGAACAAAAACTGACATAATATCATTTCCACATATTAAAAGTAATAGCCTTCTATCTATCACAGTAAAAAAAAATGCAGACAGAAAAAAATCTTTTAAAATTCACTGTTGGTATTAACCAATCTTCTGTATTATTCCACATATTGTAAAAACTAAAATATCTTAACATAAATAAATATTGATCATTCATAAAGTATCCAATAATAACATTTTTGAATCTTCTTTTTTGACAGAATTCATCCAAGTCATGATGCAGGGATTCATACTAATTCCTTCTCATATTAACAACAATTATACCTAACTGCAACCCAAAGCAAATAAAACAGCTCCTCCTGGGTAAAAAGGGGTTAGAAATGCAATTATTCATCAGGACAGGTTTTTATTTCTTCAGAAATATGTCTCTATATTGAAGGGAAATAAGTAAAATCACATACTATTATTACTACTACTTATACTTCCACAGGGAACATTCTTGTAAAATTAAAACACCAAGCATCCCACTAGAGACCCTAAAATATTTGTACAAAGAACAAAATAAAGGATGAATAATAGGAACTAGGAAGATAGATCTTTCCCAAAGAGAAAATGAACAAGAGATGAAAGGAGGAGGAAGGTAGAAGTGGATACAAAAGTATTAAGATGTGTTATGTACAAGTAGCAACTTCTCCCGAAAAGAATATAGGAATCATAATATATTGCAAACATGTACCAATAATAATAAACATAAAAGGGCTGGGAATTTAGCTCAGTGGCACCAACCTGCCTCACAAGTGCAAGGTCCTGAGTTCAATCCCCGGTACCAAAAATAATAATAAAAATAAACATAAAAAATAAAAATCCCAAAACATGAGTAGATACAGCAAAACTAGTAACTGCAATGGGACATTATAAGTAAGAGTGAATAGAAGAAAAAGAGACTTCCTCTTTATTGGAAGTTACACACAGAAAATATACATTTGAATATTAGTAATGACAGCATACAAAAAACTCAGAGTGTTTCTAGCCACAGGTTATCAAATATTTCCCTTTATAGATTAGTTACTAACACTGCGTGAAACTATTCAAGAGTGATAGTAAATGATGTTTTAATTTGGTGATTCTAACTATTCCTGATGATTTTATATACAAGAAGAGAAAAGTATTGGAAAAAAAGAATTTTTATACAATTTTCCACTTAAATGTTGGATCATCTTTGGAAACGTACTTGGATCAATGCAATAAAATCATAAGTAAGGTGGTAGGGGAAAACTATCCTCATATAATTAACTTGTGTGTTGTAATTTTGGAAAAAACAGAACAATCCTAGAAGAAGCAGGAAAGTCTGTCAGTTATAGGCATTTAAATTCATAACTGCACATTCCAGGGAGAAGAGAAATAATATAGCACACCCTTTTAAATAACTCAAGAATAAATTCTGTATGATATAATATAAAATAAAATTTGCAATAAACTAATTTTGATGTTTGCAATGCAATATTTTTTATTGCTATGATTTACCATATCTTTTCCTCTGTTGTCATGTAATTTTCACATGATGAGGCATGTCCTTGTGATATAAATAACATATATGGAAGTTAATACACATGTTTAATAATTACTCTTTATTTCTAAAGAACTATGAGAATACTACAAATGTGATTAACTTTATATGTGTTATATTATACAAAGGTAAAAATATATGTTCGTAAATTAAACACTACCATCAATTTGCTAACACTTAATGGAGCCTTACTATAAGGATTTTATCTACATAAAATTCTCTAATTTTCTTAAAATTACTCTGAGGTTTGTAATATCTTTTATTTTAAAAAAGGCTAGATTTTCTCTAATATGCACAATGGTGTTTCAACAAGAATTTGAGCATAGGCAATTGGGTTGTATTACTGCATCTTTCAGTTATAAGTTGCTTAGCAACAATGACTTTATCTTCTTTTGTTATTTTAAAGTACAGTAGCAATAAATAGGAGTGAACTTTCTATATTTTAAATATTTATAAAATGCAATGGACCACTGAATTCATGATCCTCTATGATGTCATCATGAAAACTTGAGCACATTTTAGTATTTATAATGTTTCTTTATAAATCCTGTCCAGCAGTGTATATATTTGTGAAAATATTCCAGATTATGTTGCAACAGAATATATGGACATCATATATATGTATGTATTTATATGATGATTATCACTATTTATTTTCTCTATTATGATTGGCTATGTCTATAGGTACTGAATATTATTTATTCTTTAACTCAAAGGCTTGGATATGCTGAGAGGTTCAGATTTTGAGTCATATGAATTATGAATATATGTTTCTATAATTATATATATCAGTAGTATAAATGTGTCTACATGTAGGAGATGACATATTTTGAATGAGAAAATTGTTTCATTATATAATGAGAGAATAAATAAACACTAAGTATTAGGTCGTCTACTCTAAAAATTAAGGGTTATACCAATCAAAATAAAATTTAATTGTTGGGTATCATCATTTCTAATTGTTAACATATTTCAAATTATGTTTGAATAATGACAATTATCAATAGTTTTAAACTAACATACAATTTTTACAAGCTGGCTTAATATTGTGTTGATATGTTTTACCAACAATTCTTCTTTTCATAGTAACACACTTAGAACTTAACCACCTTAAAAGAAATCATAAATGTATGCATACTTCGAAATAATAGCACTGGCACCTGTACAGCCCCAGGATTCCCTTCCCTCTAGTGTCCATGTGTTAGAGCAGAGTCCAGGATTGCACTTCCCTACCCTCGCACAGAGACAACACAGTGCTTGAACAATTTTCTAACATTGCTGATTGTCTATGCTTGTTCTATTGCACTCCAAAACACGAGAGCTGAAACAAAAGGTTAAAAGTTTGTAGTGACATTTTTAAATAGCCTGTTGGACACACTTCTTTTGTGATTCTTTTTCTTCCTACTGTAGATGCCCACAAAATTGTTTATTTAAGAAGAACTGGTAATTTTCAAAGCTGACTTATCATTAAAAGAATATTTTTTCTGTGCAAGAGTATAAGAACTTTATTTATTTTATTTTTTTCTGTACCGGGAATTGAACTCAGGGCCTTGCACTGGCCAGGCAGGCACGGCATCACTGTGCTACATCCCTGGCCCATATTCATTTATTTTGGACTTCAAAACACCTTTTGTTTGATCTGGACTAAAAATTATTTTTAAAATAGCTTGGAATTTGGACGTCATCTTTTAGAGCTATCCAAGAACAGTAATATGCAATACAAACAAATTGGATCTAATCTACAGCCTTAATCTTCAAAATTTAGCAAAATCAGTGTATGTAAAAGGTAAAATTAATTCCTTCTGCTTTCAATCTACCAAATTTTAGTTCCTAATATAATATGTGCCACCATTGTGCTACATGCTAATAAAACAACACTAAGTTGTGTGTCTCTATGTTTTCTTTTTTCGTCTTTTCTTATGACGTAGGGAGTAAAGAAGTAAAAAAGTAAAATATATAAATATTTCAGTTGCTATCAACACACTACAGAAAACTGTAACAGAGTGTAAGAGACACCAGTGATATCAAGTATGGTCTGAGAAAGCATTAAGGAAGGTACGATTATTGTATGATAGATGATCTAAGAACAGATAGTGATATATGCTATTGAAAAACTCTGGAGTGTTGCATGCTTTTGATTAACCTGCACAGCATTTATGGTTATATGTTTTTTGAAAGGCATGACACTTGGGGCTGGGAATTTAGCTCAGTGGTTCCACCACCTGCCTTGCAAGCGCAAGGACCTGAGTTCAATCCCCGTTACCAAAAAAAAAAAAAGGCATGACACTCATATTATGGCCAGTGTACATGTTTGTGCATTTAGTTGATTTTTTAATAATCCTGGGTAACTATAAGAATGGCTAGGTTCATTTTTCTCTTTTGAGTGAAAATAAAGTTTGAATGCCCCAAATGATTTTAATAAAAGTATATTTGAACAGTCTGTTATGGTGATTTTCATTTCTCCTTTATTATATATGTGTTTCTGTCCCTTCAACACCTGTAACACAGTTATACTTAGGAAACGACTAGTTTGTCTTTTGCAAAAATAAGCCTAACACAAAAAATGTAAACTGAAGTGTAAAAGAAAAAATATTTATATTTTTATAGGTTGGTATTGGATTGAGAAGATGAGGAATAAAGGACACAGGTAGTCAGTGTCAGAGAAAAGAAGTACTTACACTTGGGTGAATATAGCTCATTTTCCTTATTTACTTTAACAACTTAGAACAGTATGTTGGTAAAGAGAAAATCTTGGAAAGTAAACAAGAAAAGCATGTTGAATAGAACATACAGCACTTATACACTTCAGGAACACATAGCTTGCCCAGTGAAAAGCTAGGTCACCAGAAACAACAAATAGAAATTTTGACATAGGCTTCTCAGTAAATGATGTGTATAAAAAGAAGGAAAAAAATTAGATGAATGATAAACTTGGAGAAATGGTAGACATTTTACTTTGTAGGCAACTTGCATGTTTGGATATATTTTTAGTATATATTTGGTAAATTAATAGATTTATATCATTTTATGTTACAGTGTGAAAATTGACTGGTTTTTCAAGTACATAAATTCCAGCCGGCATTAAAGTGAGAAAGAATTCAGTCTAAGGTGAAAGTGTTGTTTTTCAGAATCTTCCTTCATATCTAGCTTATATTAAGTAATCGAATTTAGAATTCAAAACACTAGGTTCTAGACACTGATTTTTTGGAAAATCTGCATTGCATTGTTGTAATAGGGAAAGGCATCAATAAAGATACCAAGTTCTCATTTTCCTAACTCACATTTTGTCCCATGTCCCACCATTCTTATGATTTGATTGTTGAACATGTTAGATACACCTGCTGATGACTAGCAATAATAGTAATATCAGTGACTTCACTTAGATCACAAACTGAACATTACTTGATAGCTCTCTTTACTCGCTGCTCAAGATAAACCAAAAAGTTGAGTCAGCATGCGACATGGTATCTTGACAGCAGGATGCTCAGATTAAAAATACACAAGAGGTAGAAAAATCAGCTAAAACACTATTGGAATTTATATCGGAGTCCAGTGAGTTGGCATGCTATAGAGTTGTATACAAATCAGTAGGTCTCCACTTAATAAAAATAATGACAGTGAATATTTTGTGACTAGATAGAAAAAGTAAAACCTAAATAAAACAGGAGTAATGTTATAAAGACATGGGAAAAACCCTCTGAAATAAGCCTTTTCAAAAAAATCAGTAATTAGAATCTAATGTTTTGAATGCTAAATTTGATTAGTTATATGTAGAAAGATTCTGAAAGACAACATTTTTTACATTAGCCTAACATTTTCACATTATTCATTGCAGAAAAAATTATCTCTATGTGTGCTTTTTAGCCATGTCAATGAATACACATACTTAACATCTTAAAAGTTTCAATTAAATTTAAATCTGACATTGGAGTTTGAATAAGTCACCTGAATAGTATTACTGGTGGAATAGAAAGGAGAATAACATAGTACCACAAAAAAATCCATATAAATAGTTACTTTGTATATAATGAAGTTATTTCAAATCAAGGACTAAAAATAGAATAGTTTTTTTAACAATGTCATGAAAAATAAATATTTGCAAAAGTGTTTATATATGTCTATATCTAAGAAAGAAACAAAGAAAAAATGTTGATGCATTTGTGTTAAATTTAAATTTTTCATAAAGATTTCCAAAATTTATATCAATATAAGCAATTTTTATATTTACCATATAAATGTATACACACTAAATGTATTATGCATCTGACACTATAAATGAATATTTATAATGAATGAACTAAGATATCACAAATGTTAAGAGATTGATGACCATGACATGACTATGCTTAGGCTTGGCTTGGTATCAAGGAATCCACTGAGAAGCAGAATGGAACTGAAATTCAGTCTACACTTTATACTGCAAACATTCCTGAAGTAGGATACATCCTCCTGGAGGGAGGCTTGTGTTTCTACTTTCCACAGATATTTCTGGTAGCTTACAGTGTCCCTGATGACAGCAAAGAATATAAAGAAGCAACTCAGTACAAATATAAACATGTTCAAAGTGCAAATTTAGAAATACCACTGTCTTCATAATTGGAGAAACACTAAGTAGATGAGAAAAATGTCAGGTATGCATACTGAAATGGCATTATTTAAAATATATAAAGTTTGTATGGTTAAAAATCAATGTGTTACCTCTTTTGCAATATTAATCTTAAATAAGTGTAGAATTTTTTGAAGATATCTGCTGACATGTAAAATTTGCATAAATATTAACTCAGCTATTCCATTTCTAGATACCTATTACACAAATGCAGATATATACAGGAATTCATTCAACAAAAAGTTTAATCATAGCTCAGTTTCTAAAACTAAAATAGAAAAACAACCTCATTATCATTATATAATTCAAAACATTATTTTAAACTAATAATATACTATAATGCATATATGATAGTTTATTTACTGTGAATAAATTTCCATGCCCTTTATTAAGTTAAAAACAAAATCAAGTTGTCAAGCAATTCAACCATTCAACAAATATATATTGTGTTCTCACACAAAGTAAACAAATGCTGAATATCATGGACAAAATTTTTTACTTTTTGTAGCTTTGCTCCTTTCCAGATGTAAAAATTGTTAATAGATTTAGTGGAGAAAATTAAGCAACAAACAGTATGTCAGGAGGTAATAAGTATGAATGATAGAGCCTAAGAAATTGGTTGCAATTTAAATGGAGTGATCAATGAAAATATCACTGAGAAATTAATATTTGAATGCACTTGAAGAAAGCACTGGAATGCTTAAACTTGTGTGTCTAATTTATTCCAGTTAATAGCATGCTCTCAAGATGCATATTGCATTGTTTTTCTTATATTAGAAACCCAAAGTATAGATTAATTAAAGAGCACATTATAAATAAAGATAATAGAAAACAGGGAGATATACCTTTTGAAAATAGGAAGGGGACCAAGAATGGAGAAAGGAGGGAAAAGAGGCGAGAAGGGAGAACTGAGATGTGTTATATACATGAACCAACTCTCCATGATAAATGTTATCACTATGGACTGAAAACATCCAGTACTAAGAATAAAAATTTTATAAATTATGAGAGTAGAAATCTTATTTCAACATCAAAAAAAAAAAGAAGAGACAGGAAGTGAAGCAAGTGGAATGAGCCCTATTCGTAAAGTCTATATATAGCTGGAGCTCAGCGAGTAGGAAAAGGAATGTAATGAAATCTTGTCTGAATGGAAATAAGAATCAGGGTTACTAGAGCATCATAGATTATTAAAAGCAGGGTGACAGCATAATATTTTGTCAAACCTGGGTATTTATGAAGGAAATGGTGACACAAAAATAATAAAATATGAAATAGTTACTTACATCAGACAAATTGGTTTGATTATAATAAGAGCTTATTAAAATAAACTTGCTTTAAATATTTTTACCTATAAATTAATTGTTTTTTACATTAAAATATAAACATCACTAACCAGGAAATGACAGCTGGAGACTTTTGATCAGTGGTATGGAATAATCTGATGAATTTTAACAGGATAATTCTGGCTTGTATGTTGAGTAGAGACCGCAGGATAAAGAGGAAAATCTTAGAGATCAAGCAGGTCATGGGAAACTTCCAGAACTGATGTCCACTAGAATGTTCCTCAATTTTGCTAAAGGAGGAGGTTGTAAATTCTTAAGGGTCTGAAAGTAGAGAAGCAGAACTATTAACACACATCACCTCTGGAAAGCAGAGTAAAGCACCAAGTAATGATTAAACTGTAAGAGTTTAAGAGTTGTTAATCATAGTTATGTTTATTTTATTAAAGGGAAGCAAGAGTATGTAGTTTGAGTTATATCATATTAGATCACAGCTACTTGGTTTATTACTTATTATCATGTACCTTCTTGTAGGCACCTACATCCCTGAACTATTAATGTTGGAGCTTGAACAATTTGGCTAATGCGGTGTGAGGGACAGGATCTATGCCACATCCAAGTACAAGCTTTAAGAATTATTCCATAACTTGGCTTCTGTCTTTGTTCTCCATGTTACCTAGGATAAATTTTTTTGCTTAACCCAACTTCAGTCAGGTTTTTAATCTTCTCCAAGACTGTCTTCATATTTTCTTACAAAATCCAGTTTTAGCAAAGAACCCCCTGGTGAGTGGTATTCCTCAAAACCACCATCCTCAGTATTTGAGATCAGAGCCTCCTCCATATCTGATCTTGTCCCCCATCTTTGACCATCCTGTTTGTGATTTTTGGATCATTTGTTTTTTCTTTAGCAATTGTATTAACCACAATTCCCCTTATGCTTTATATCTTCTCTTGGTTTCCTTCTACTCACTCCCACACCACTCCTTGCATATAAATTCTTTCTTGCCATTTTATATTTGGAGTTGAGCTCAATTTCTTTCTCCCCTTGCAGTGGTACCTATACCTATGGAGATGGTCCTGAATACCCTTACCTAGTAAATTTCCTTCATGTCCTTTTACAAGTATCATTGAATAATTTTTTCTTTAACACTTACGCTATGAGAATATCATGTTCTAAAAGTGGGGAAACTTCTGCAGTCTGAGGTGTGGAATGAGAAGATACGGTGAGGAAACATATAGCAGTACCAACGATTTGGAATAGTGCCTTGGCCTAGAAGATAATCTACTGATTTTTGATATTAACCTTCATATGCCAGGCAAAAGTTCATAATATTCTAGGTATCATTAAATTCAGGAAAGAAAAATAAGGAAAGGAACTCAGAGAATATTGGTGATTTTGATGACCTTTTTACGTAAGAGTGTTAGACCTGTCTCTCTTAGGTAGAAAATCTGATACTTTAATTGACAATTCAAAATTTATCCTGGATGCAAACACAGAAAATCTAGGGACGTAGAAATCTTCCTCTCCATATTATAAGAGTAAAAATGATCTTTACAGGAACACAAAAAGACAATTAGTTTTTCTATGCCTTAGGATATTTTAGAACTATTTCTTAAATATGGAAGATTAAAAAGGCAAATACATTGGTATGAAAATGTTAGCTTTTAGATTACTTTCAAAATGTACATATTTTACCAAATTTAATTTAGTTTTTAAAGGTCAGCTGTTCTGGTTCTTAAATAGATTGACTTCCTTTATTTGCATTTCTCCTTCTAGATAATAAAAGGTATCCTTTGTTAATTGATGTGTGTGAACTACTATTGGAGGAAGGTACAGATTAATTTTCTTTACCTAATAGAGAAAAACAAAAGAAGACAATATTTCTTTTACCAAAAAGTGTACGAATTGTATAAATTATTTGATCAATTTATTGATTTTTCTGAAGTTGCCATGCTATATGTGGAGAATGTTATCTAGGTATGTTTGCTACTGGAAGCCTAAAAAAGGTGTTTCCAAAACTTTAAAATGAGGAAAGGAAAGATCAATAGAAGAAAAAAATTTATTTTAAAACTCAGATGTGAATGTGAGATACAAGCTCTAAAGCAAATTAAATTCTCTAGCGCTGCCCATCAGCCAGCAACGACAGGTTTGAAGGTCATCGTTGCCGGCTATTTGGCTACATTTCAACTCAATTTCAGCCCTGATCAGTGATTTGAAACTGACCCACACAGATGGGCAGCCATGTGGTGCCCCAGTGCTTATTAATCAGAAGATTCCCCTACTCCAAAAAGCAAGTGATCAGATGCTTTAAAGGGAGCTGTGTGAGGACAAAAATGCAGAAGGCTTGAGAGGTGCGCCAAACCTTTCTGAGACACTGCATATTGATTCCTCCCTCCTTGCTACCTTCTTGTTGGCTGGAGGGAATCATATCCTGTGTGAGACATTTTTTTTTTCTTGCACAAAGGGAAGCACTCAGACAATAAACATGCAGGTGCAATGGTTTACAGTCACTTTAGCCACATAGATTACATGACAACCTAGCTTTCTATGTTAGGGATTCTCCAAGTGAAATACAGTTAGTGTTTAGTTATTCATTTACTTTGTGCCTTGTCCTGTTCTTGGTGCCCTAAGGGTCTAAAAATATTGAAAATGTAAAGTAATTGCAGCCTGAATGTACATAATTTTAAGATTTTCATCTTATTTTGAATCCAAATTTAAATAATATCTACATTGGTTTAAATAACTTATGGTTTCATTTCCTAATTACAAATATCTGAAATGGATTGTTTTCTCAATATGCTTTGGTAAAAAAAAACAAAGCTGTGTATAGCCCAAATAAATTATGAATAACTTGCAGGACAAGTTATTGGCATGGTATCTGCTTGTACACATGTTTTTAGCTCCTCACTATGGTTATCACAAAAGAAATAACTGGAATAATTTTATGACCAGCCAAAAATCACAAAATAAAATAAAAATAATTATCTCTTCATTGTATGAAAGATAGTAAAAGAAACACCAATTTTAAAACTCACTTAAAATAAATTATCTGAATCCAAAATTCTGACAATCTCTTACATTAAGACAAAATTTCTATAAAATGGCCTATTTTGATAATTTAACTAAGTGATCTATAGAGAGCAATTTTACTCTTCATTATACAGCCAAATCAAGCTTATCAAATTTCCTTATTTTTTAATCTTTGTTTTTGACAAAGAAAATACCATAATGTTTTTAAATATATATATATATATATATATTCAATCCTATTCATAATTCCTAAAATATCTGACCTAGTATGCTACCCTGGGCTTATTTTTTCTGTCTTTTCCCCTATGTTCCTATTGATATTTTATTCATATTTTAGGATAATTTTTTCATGATACATATATGTGCATATGTATACATATATATGTGCGTGTATATATATATACCCCTCTTGAAAACTCATAATTTTCTATCTTCCTCATTTTATATTTCTCACTATATAATGTGGAATATGTTTCATTATATTTTCAAACTAAATATGAATAATCAGAGCTTATTTTTTGAAATTCTTTGGTTTGTCAAGCCCATTAGTTGGAAATTTGGAAAACAATTTGGAAAAAAAAAACAATTTGGAAACAAATTATCTCCAAAGCACAATCAGTGATACTGGCTGATAGGCATTGTATCGTGATTATGGTCTATATTACTTCTCATACTAATCCTTGCAGTAATATTATCTTATTCTACCACAAAGGCCTCTATTTATCCTTTTTCATATTCATTATACCCAAAAGCCTGTGCTCAATTCTTTTCCACCTAAGTCGAAAGCTCCATGTTAAAACTCCCCTTGACATGCATTAATCTTGTTCTTGGGAAAATGCACAAAGTAAAACTGTCACACAGCTTTGGCAATAAGGTGTTGTTGAACAAACAAATTAAAAATTAGACTAGGAAGTTATCGTTACTATTACATACACAGAATGTGATGACAGCCAGGTTTAAATAGGTTCAAAGCTTCACATATCTAGTAAGTAGCAGACTTAGAAGTCTAAGACCTAAATACTCTCAATAATCTAGATGAGTTTCACTTCAAAGTCCTTGAGTTTGAACTATGACAATAGAACGTGCAGATATATCCAGCTCATCTTTGTCATGACTATGTAGCCATTTACCAAGCCTGGGTCTTATATTTGTTTTTTAGCAGTTTTTTTTTATCTTAATCATTTTCTATGTCTATTTATTCCATAGCTACTTTTATCTCAGTAAGCATTCACTAATTTTTTAATTCGTTTTTTGTTTGAGAGTATCATCATGTAAACCTAACAGTTTAATATTTATTTATTTATTTATTTATTTATTTATTTATTTTTGGTGCCTGGAATCAAACTCAGGGCTTGCACTAGTCAGGCAAGCACTGTGCCACTGAGCTACATCCCCAGCCCACGTAACTGTTTTAATACCCAAAATATTTTCATGTTTGTAGTATAGCAAAATTTTTGGCATTGATTTCACATTAGACAGATTCCAAATTATACTGTCCAAACCTGATAGTTCACCTGGAGTGTGAGGTAGGATAGACCATTAGCAAGCACACCTATACCTTCATTACACAACTAAAACCAAAGAGATCTACTCTCCTTTGTATTGATTTTTCTATTATGCTAGAATTTGAAAAAAAATACTCCAATATTTGCAGAAGTAGTATTTATAATAGTTCTAGCAGTAGTAATAATAGAAATATTTATTTCCGTTACCTCCATACTTTATATTTAAACATTGGACTAAATGCTATGAATTAACTTTAATTCCAATTATTCTATTATTTTATACTAATATTGTGTGTTCTGAGAGCAACTTTCTCCTAGTCTAAGCCACAGCTCCAAAGTATCAGCAGAGGTGGAATGACTATTCCAAAGACATTGAGGAACTTGAGATGTCCAGGGAAGTCAACACTTAAATTGTATACATATCCAGGATTTTTTTAATCACTAAATGGAAGATGGTGATATGAAAACATATGACTTAGAATAGTAACTCAAAAGCAAGTCACTGCCCTTGGTCACCTGACTTGTATTCTTCCTGAACTCAGGGTGTCGATTTTGTTGTTTTGGCAATGGATACTACTAAAATAGATTCCCTAAACCCTTGGTGTTCCTACATGCCCAATGTGGAACTCTAATAAGCTTGAAAAGTCCTTTTGATTATTCCTCAGCCTCCTCATCCTTCTTAGCTCTTTGAGAAGCAATATGCATTGGGGTGAATATTTAGATTCTCTTTAGGTGATTATTGTACTTCTTGTCATTCATTATAAACTAAAAGTTCTCCTTAAGAGAAGAATGGTTTGCACTCATTTCTTTTAAGGGGAATAATTATTTAATCTGCCATTAAAATGATCCTTTAGTAATTAATCTCTAATTTGAGTACAAACAAAACTGCCAATAATGTATCTCCTTTTGTTTTTTTTGGTATCGCGGATCGAATTTGGGATGTTGTGCTTTCGAGGCAGGCAGTGGAACAACTGAGCCATTGGCCCCATATCTCCTTTTTTTACTAAGATTAACATGCGTGTTCTTGTATTTCCATGTTATTTTAAAATTACTTTTAATAACAATGTATAAGATGATACCAATATCTAAAAATTTGTAGAAACAATTATATAATACAGAAATATACGATATATTTCTCTGAATTGTCCACTAGTTTGAGATAAAAAGCTTAAAAATAGAAGGCCTCGACTTTGTGACCAGACTAAGCTACACACAACCATAGCCCTTAGTTCAATTATCAGTATATTGCATATTGGACGATTCACAAATATCAGAATAGGCAAGTGTTTGATTTCCAAGGACAGTTTTTCTTTTACTTTATCTCTCTTCTTTGGGAACTCTCTGTCTAACAAAATTTGGGGGGTCTGGGGATTTAGCTCAGTGGTTTCGTCGCCTGCTGCACAAGTGCAAGGACCCAAGTTCGATCCCCGGTACCAAAAAAAAAAAAACATTTGGGGAGGCCCTGCCTTATACAGGAGTCCACTTAGTCTATTTTTGTGATAAATATTGAGTTAATGTCTCTCCATCTTTTTGCTTCTGTGAATCAAATTCAAACACTTAACTAGGTTTCTAATAAACAATATGGGAAAAACCCCCCAAGAATGATGATTTTTGGAATTCTGTGATTGTCAGTTGTCTCCGGGAACTGCTAATCATGCTGAGCCCCAATTCCCGGTTAGTGAATTGAGAGTTTAATTTCCTAGTCAACTTTAATCTACCTGAGAGTTACAGAGGTGTGGAACAAATCCTGCCTCAGGAACCAAAGATTCAATAAATTGTTCAGATGTGTTATTAATCAGGACTAGTTATTAATCAGTATTAAAATGCCTCAGAGAATCCAAGTCATCATTAGACCTGCATATGGCAAATGTCCCATTATGTTGGACAACTAACAAAGCCACTTGGATTCTTCCACTGATACAATTGTCTTAATCCAGTACATTTTGAACAGAATGGGTGAGTATGTTTCTTTTTTAAAAAACGATCATACGTATTGTCAGTTTAATCTGGCACACTTAAGCTATATCCATTTTTTTGGAGGTGCTCCTGTACCATTTATGTCTCCAACTCTTTACTTCTTTTGCTTTATTCTCTTTCATGGGAATCCTTAACATTGTGGTTCCCTAAGTTAGCTCTCTTTATAGTTCCTTAATCTCTTCAATTCCCTATCTACTCTTAGCTCTTTGGAGATATCCAATGATGTAGATTTAAATGGCATCTGTGTGTTGATGGTGCCCTAATTAATAATTAATATATTACTATGTATTATTAATTAGTATAATTCCTTCCCAAAACTTTATGCACCTATTAACAAATAACTAACAGACTTTCCCACTGAGATGACAAATAGTTGAACTTTTAAAACCTATGCTAAAATCTTCTTTGAAAATTCAGTCCTTTCTATATTTTCAAAGTTTAGGGGCCAAACTCCCCTCAGCCCTACTAAAATAACATCGTCATTTTCTTCCTGTCTTTCTTCAAATCTTCCAGATCTCACATTAGTCAAAAAGCCCACAGTCACTACTCTGCCTAAGCCTGTAAACAGTCCCTGTTCTCACATTTCACTTCCGACCAAAAATCCTTCTTATGTAACTTTTATTTGCTTTGAATTTCCAGAGCCCTTGTGCTTAGTGCCACCGTATATAAAATTTTCACTAAATTTGGGAGAATGATCATCTCATACTGGAATAAGAGGCTTTATTTTGATATGAAAATTTGGGTGTACAAAGTGTTTATTTCACTTTGAGGAGAGGTATATTACAGGCCATAATGAACATGTTTAGGTCTGTAGTTTGAGAATGATTCTAATCTGAATATGTGATACTTTTATGTGTGGGTGTGTGTAATTGCACGAATACATACACACATATTTGCCATTAAATGAATATATAGGATTTGATTATAAAGACACATAGTATGGTAGACATTCCTAGTTCGAGTTTACTCTTTAATCAAAGTAAAAGTTACTAAAATCAGTATAGCATTTTTCTGTGTGGAGTTTGGAATACATGAGGTAATTATATATATAATAAGCAAATATAATACATTTGGAAAAGAACGTTTTGTAAGAGCTTTATTGCTTTGATAGGGTGGAGTAGGTTTGGTAAAGGGAGGAAGGAAAAAGGGGAACCCTTGTCAAACCTAATAATCGTTGCATTCAGATTAAATTGATTATCAATTATGCACTAAAACAACTATGACAGTGACAGCCACAGAATGCCCTGCCTCTGTTATTTAAGACTGGCTAATCACATCAAATGTAGAAAAGGAAAGTTCAGAACAGGTTGTTAGAGCCTATTGTTATTTAATTTTTAATTCACATCAAGTAATTAAGATAATCTCTTTTATTTTTATTTTTAAGTAATTGTAGGTTCACAAGAACTTGTAAAGAAAACTGTTAAGGAAGTCCCATTTACCTTTCCCCATCTTTCCTTCAAATATTACCACCTTACGTAAATACGGTATAATATTAAAACTAGGAAAATGATACTGGCAATAACCCTAGGGATTATTCATGTTTCAAACCATTTACCGGCCCTCATTGTTCCATATGTGTTGCTGAGTATATAGCTATATATGATTTTACCACTTTATCAAATATGTGGCTTCATGTATTCATTACCACAATCAAGAATCCTAACTGCATCATTCTCAGAAGACTCCCTTGTGTTCTCTTTGTAGTCATTCTGTCTCTATTCTGTCCCTAATTCTGTCCCTAATTCTGTCCCTAACATCCAGAATTATGAATGAGTTCTTTATCATTATAACTGTTCTATATCACAAATGTGAGATAATAGGGATCATTAGACTGTTGATTCACTCAGTGAAATTTCCTCTTTTATACTGAATGAAATTGTGTGTGTAAATGGTCAACTTCTTCTCATTGTCTATTGGCATGTAATGACACAGATGCAGTAGCGTTCATTTAATCATTCATCCATTGGTGATATTTGTGGAGTGTCCAGTTCTGGGCTATGAAAATGAAGCTGCTATAAACTTCCATGTACAAATTTTTGTGTGAAAATAGATTTTAACTTTTCTGGGATATATGCAAGACAGCAATTGCTGGCTAACATAATAAGTCTATTTTTAGTCTAAAATGGCATTGCAGAAACTATTTTCCAGAATGGCTGATCTCATATATATCTAATAAAAATATAAGAAATGTTTGGAAACATAGGACTAAGTAAAAACTTAACCATAAAAGAATGAACAAATGAAAAGGAAAGAAGTTGAGAAACTGGACCACAAGTAAACCCATATCACAAGTAAAAACATTTAAGGTGTGAAAGATTCCACTAAGAGGATAAAAAGGCAGACCATAGACTAGGAAAAAAATCTTTGTAAGTAAGGTATCTGAAAAAAAACCCTTGAATATAAACTACAAAAAATTATCTCACAGCTCAGTATTTAAATAAAAACTAATTAGAAAATGAATAAATGATAGAAACAGAAATTTCACTGGAGAGAACATTCAGAGAGCAAAAAAGAACTTGAAAAGATGTTACATATCACTAGCCATTAAAGAAATGAAAGTAAAAAATCAAATGCAAGTTAAATTAGGTGTCATTGCATATATCTGTAAGAATATTCAACATTTAAAACATGACTGTACTAAACTCAAGGGAGGATGGGGAAAACCTGGAACACCCATGCATTGCAAGTAATACTTTTATACCTAATTCTGTTATGGACTGAATTGTGTCTGTACCTAAAAATTCATATAGTGAAGCCCTAATTTCCAATGTAACTATATGTGGACAAGGGGCCTATACATAATCACAGTAAAATGAGAGCACACAAGAAGGTATTTGGTCTGATAGAGTTACTGTCATTTTAGATGAGGAAGAGACACCAGAGCTCATTCTATCTTCAGAGTTGCAGTTGAAAGACCAAAGTGAGGCCACAGACACAAGAATGACATCTGTGAGGCAGGAAAAGATCTCACCAAAACCCGGTCCGTAGCACTGTGATCTTGAACTTTCAGCTTCACTAACTGTGATGAAATAAAACTCTAGTGTTTAGTAAAGCCAACCAGCCTGCGGCATCTTCCTATGGCCATCCTAGTTAGCAAACGTGTTAGCTTGAAGTGCAGGTGATCCCAATTAATCTCACTGTACCATTTATATGGTTCAAATTACAGAAAGAATTCATCTAAAGTTGAAAAAAGAGAAGTAAAACAAACAAACAAAACATGTTCCAACCAAAGTGTTGATAGATAGCTACATATTCAACCTTCTAATTTGGTGGTGTAATACCATTTCCATGTTACATTTACACATTCTGAAAATGTAAGTAATTTCAAAAAATATATAAATCCAATAGAACAACAATTGTATAAATGCTATAAAGAAGACACATGCACATTCTCTTGCCCTTAATTAATTCTACTCTAATTAATTCTATTCCTGGGGTAGTAATGTCACTGTATATCACAAACTAGGACTTGGGACTACATACATTAAAGAAATACCTAAGGAGAAATATTAGTGGAGAGTTCCAAAAGAGAGTCCCAGTTCAGAAATATTTATTCACTTATAAAAATGACGTATGTGTCAGTTGTATGGGAAAGACCTTAAATAATTCTTCTAAAGATTAGAACATGATAATAGAAACATTTTACATAATTTAAAGACATTTTAATAAAGGTCAATAAAAAGGAAATATTGACTCAAAAGTATTACATAGGAAGGTTTTAGATAACACATTAATTTAGTCCTACATTGGTGTGTGCTGGTTATGTATGATATAATCAAGTAATTCTTGTGAATCTTTCCATAATTGTTTTCTACATTAAACTGAAATAAAAGTTTTCTCTAGCAGATGGTGAGAAGAGGAGAGAGTTAGCAATAGAGGACATATTTGCTGTCATAAAAGCCATTGGTGTATGAAGATAAATAACTAATATGCCTTTATGAAGGGCAAAAAGTGCAAGGAAATAAGTCATTTTTGAAATATTAACTCAAATCATGTTACTAGAATGAAATTACTAAACAGATCACCAATAAATGAGAAGTCCATGCACTGTCATTTTATAAAAGTTACAAACTGTGATTTATTCACTTATATATATATATATATACTTATATATATATTTCCACAAATTGTACTTCTCAAAACAACTTTACTTTTTCAATATTTTTGTACCTATTTTGTACTAAATTTTATTAGAGCATACTACAATGCAGGTATGTTCTCTACTTCCTTTTTATTATTCCCATAGTTTCTGAAATATTCCATGTAATCATGAAATTTCCATATAATCATGAAATTTCTCCTTATGAAATAATACTATTTAAATATTCCTCAATCACAATATCACTTCCAGCTTTTTCTGTGAATTTGTAGGAGAGTAAAACATATAGCACGATGGTAGAGATATCAGTTTTCTCCCACTCAATGACTTTTTGTGTGTTCATCTCTGATGTATTTAAAGAATTTCATTCTGGCATAAAAAGGATTCATCTGTTCTCTAAGAAGTTGCTGAAGATGCCCATTTAAATCAACAAGTTAGGATTCATCCCAAACCATGAATCCTAAAATGTGCAGAAAACTGTAACACTTAAAATACTGTTCATTTCATGCTAATTTATTGAATTCTCCATACATTTTCTTATACTTCACAGTTATTTCACATTTCATTTTGACTCAATCTGAAAACCCTTTCCAAAACATTGCTGAAGTCAGCACTGTCTTAAAGAAGCCATTGCATATCTTCAGTGGATTTAAATGTAATAAAAACTCAGTTTTTAATAACATGATTTTAATATTAAAAAAACAATAAATTATTCTCTATTTCTGAAAGTATACTGAGAAGAAATATCAGTTGTTTACAGCAAGCCAAACTATGTAACTTATAAACATCCTGGATTGGAAGAAAGCTAATATATTAAATCATATGCTTAGGTTAAAATGGATGATTTTCTTAAATCTAGTACAGTATCTGTTTTCTTTTTACAATTCTAAGAATAAGCAGCAAACTTCTTTTTATGACAATTTGTCAGTAGTTCAAAAAATATAAATGTTGATATAAATATAAATATAATTATGTTTGCTTCTACATCTTGTCTACTTATGTATTTGTTCATATACACAGATGTATATGTACACTTTCTGTATATGTACAAAGTAACAGATATAGGCATAGATAGGTAAAATTATATGCACATAATATCTGTTTATATGGGTGTATTGTATGTATTACACAGGAAGATATATTTAGGGTCATGGATATATTTTCTATTTTATATATAGCTGCTGACTTATTTTTGCCTTTTACTATTATATAAAAATATACTTTGATATTGACTTTGAAATTGAACCCTGATCTATGTTAGTATACATTACCCCTTTTGATAATCTACATTCACCTTTTGTCTGATCAGCTTAAATTTCAAATTTTTAATTGATGAAAACTTTTCTACTACAAAGATCTGCATAATTATTTTTCTATTCATAACTAATGTTGTAAATGAGAATGGACACTATATTTTGGAAATCTCAAGAGTTGATGAAAGTGACTCCTGTCTGGTGAGGAGCTTCATGAACACTGTCCCCCTTCAAACTTTTAAATGCTAAAAACTGTCAAAACAAGTGGATATATTCTACAGTCAGGGCGAACAGCAGATAGAGCAACATATATTCAAGAATCTCTAAATGATCTCAGTAGAAAGAGTGAAGGTTGTGGAATTTGAGCCAGGATTCATTTTAACTTCTTGTTCCTTCTCAGCTTACAGTGAGTACAGCTGTACATTCTTCACTCAGGAGTGAAAAAACAGGCTCTCTCTCCTCACCAACTCCTAGGTTAAGGAGTGGAAGGCTACAAAACCACATTTGCCACCATCTGTTATCCTCAACTTTGAGTTGCAGAAGCTCTGTTCCAAGTAACGGTGGCCAAGATGATTGGGGTTCACTTACCCAGCCTCCAGAAACTCAGAGGATAGAAATTTGGCCTCAAGCAGAGAATACTGTGGACACTGAGTCCTGAGTGCCATTTCTGTGGGTTCATCATGAGGCTCATTCCTCATGGGAGGAGCATCCGAAGAGGGCCAGAAGCTATCATGGTGCATCACGGGCCACTGTCCTTGTCAGAGAGCAAAGATGTCACTGAGCAGGTACAGACTTATTCTCAACCTCATGTACCATGCTGTGTGAGAGAGAGTCCTGTCCAGGCTGCAAAAGGAAACTGCCTTTATTTGCAATAAACAATGGAGAATTCACCTCTAGGGGAATTAACACAGATCTGCTCCCTCTACGATCCAGATAAGGAGAAAATGATCCACTAGGACATTAGAACTTAAGAAAAAAAAACTGAAGGAAAGATCTTGTGGGTTAGCCTCAAAATTGATGAAACTGTGCAACAAAGAGGACTGTATTTTTCTAGATCTGAATATAGAACAATTTATCCTTTAAGATGTAGTCAGAAAAAATAGATCATCTGCTAGCTATTAGGAGAAATTAACAGCTGAGTACAATAGAAGCAAACTGGCAATAAGTTCAAGGACACTGGGGAAAGACAAAATTGAAGAGACCAAGACTAAAATCACAGTCATTTTCTGATAGTTGTAGATAGTATATGCAAATCCAAGCCTGCCAGAAGCCACAATACTGATGATGCCTAAAGCATGCTGTAAGCAGTGCAGGCTATAAAGAGTTAAATTCCTCAGTTGGCTTACTATAAGAAACAAGTCTGACTGAAGCTACTTGTGACTCACAGAAGCATCTCATAACCGCTGTGGTAGCATGTAGGTCAACGTGACCTCCCTGCTAATGGCCATGGCTGAGACCAGAGTAACGGCCTATGAAGCTGTGGGGCTCATACGAGATAACACAAGTAGCTGAGGTCGGAATAATTCACACCCAAATTCTATAACCACAATTAGTACCTTCATAACTAGAAGGACAGTGTTCTAATTACAACCATATATTTTGTCTATCTTGTTTCTAATTTGAAAATTCTTTGTCTCTTCTCTTTGAAGCCTTGCCTGCATTAGTTTCTATAGTAACTGCATGAAGTTCACATCTGTACATGTAGCCCACCTCTACCCCAGTTGATTAACAATAAAAATCAGTGGCTGTGACTGACAGGGTCCTTTGCTGGGGATCAGCATTGGCCATCCCAGTCCCCACTTTCTCTCTCAGTTCTCTTTAGTGTACTTTTTTCTTCAGCCTTGCATCACATACTGACCAGGAGACTAGAACCTAACTGCAGGGGCTCTAGCACAAGACTGCTCTGTCTGAGGAATATTTGAGCATACAGACTGGAGCACAAAAAATTTTCACAAATTTAGGTGACAGAAGTTACTGAATAAACAATCAAATAAAATGACAAATCCCAAGAAGGAAGGTTGGACTGGCATCCAGACTTGCTGAAAATATTATTTAAAATACCCAGTTCTCAATAACATATTAAGAGGTATTAAAAGAAATAAGAAAGAATAGTCTATGTTGGGGGAAAAAGCAGTCCATACACATGATTTTTCTGGAAGCCCAGATCCTGGACTTAGCTGACCAAAATTTTAAATAACTCTTACAACAATGTTCAGAGAGAAAAAGAATTCAAGGAAAAGAAGTTGCCACTGACATAAAATAAGGAATATCCGTAAATACATGAAAATTCTAGTAGGGACCAAGTTTGAATGCTGGCTTTGAATGATATATATCAACAAAATGGAAAATTATAAAAGGGTCTCACTAACATATTTAAATTATCAGAGAAAACATTAGTGGACAATAAATACTGAATATTCACCCTGAAAACCCGAAGGGAAAAAATAATGACCAAAAAGAGAGTACAATGTCCTACAAATCTGCAGTGTAGTTGAGTAAACACATATGTTAGGAGTGGTAGAAAGAGAAGAGAGAGTAGAGGGGTAAAAATGTATTTTAAAAATGCTTTAATTCTCCCAAATTTGCTAAAAATTATTATTCTAGAAATGTAAAAACTCAACAACTATAAATTGATAAATATAAATAGATCCATACCTAGGCATATCATCACTACAATGTTGAGAGATAAAGAAAAGTATTGAAAGAAACAAGGGAATGATACATAGATTATTATGTATAAGATTAAAAATGGCTTCTCACTTAAATAAGACCACGGAATACAGTGTGTCAGGCAGTGGCCCTCACGAAGAACTTAATGTCTCAGAAAGCTATCTTTCACAAAGGGGTGGACAAATCAGATCACCAAATTCTAAAGATACTCAAAGTGAGCATTTCCAATTTATAATTTTTTGAGGCTAAAAATAAGTATTACCAGAGAGAGAGAGAGTAATTCAATACCATATGAAAATAAGAGTGCTCGTTATAGGATAAAGTGTGACCCTCCAAAGTTGTATATTGAAATCCTAACACCTAGTACCTCTGAATGTAATCAAATTTGAAGATAGGGTTTGAAAAGAGTTAATTAGATTAAAAGGAAGCATCAAGTGTAGGTTCTAACTGAATATTTCTGTTGTGCTAAAAGTGGAAATTCAGAGGGACACTGGCAGAAGAATGCCAGTGTGAAGATCACAGTCATCTACAAGGCAGACAAAAGCCCAGAATAGATCCTTCCCTCTCCCTGCTTAGAGAGCCAATGCTAACAACATGCTGCTCTCTCACTTCTGACTCCAAGAACTGTGAGGAAATTAATTTCTGTTTGATAAGCCATCTACTTTGTACTACTTTCTCACCTGAATCCAAACAAACATTACTTCACACTGATCAAGATCAACATGGTCAAAGGGCATTATGCAAGTTATTATAGAAGAATATATAATTTTGTATTTCCTTCTTCATTGTAACTAATGAAATAAGCATTTAAAATATTTTGTATATATTAGGAAAGTATTTCATTGGAAAATTACATAAAAAAGAGATCTATAACAATGAAGGGATAAATCTATGTCTACACCAATGAAGGGAAATTACAGAAATGGAAACTCAAGTCCACAGGAATAAATATAAAAAGCTGTAAATGATAAATAAAGTGAATAAGATTAACATTTCTAAATATATACTTTCTTTGTTTAGCTTGTTTAAAAGCTATACAATTATGTAGATAACATAATACAGAAGGTGTTGCTGGATTTGTAATATGCCAAAGCATAATATGTATTATAATAACAGCATAAATAGGAAAGAATTTCATATTCCATTGAAGTTGTGTTAATAAAAACCTAAAATAGATTCTAAGTAAAGATGTATATTGTAAGCTACAGATAAATCACTCAGAAAACTACTCAAAATATGTAGTACAAAACATTACAGAAATGTACGTTAGCCTAGACAATATTTAACTTTGCAAAATAGAGCAGTAAATGAGGAACTAAGCAACAAAATGAATAATAGATGTATAAAGAAAAAAAGCAAAAGAACATGTTAAACTAGTCAACATGTGAATGGATTATATGTCTAATCAAAAGCAAATATTTCCAATTGATTAAGAAAGAATAATATAATCCTAACTTGTATACAGAAAAACTATACTTTCAAATATGGAAATTTAAGGATAAAGGATTGAAAAATAAAGATATCACATAGCCTCTATAACAAAGGAGGAATTTCTGTGCTAAAAATCAGAACAAGTAGACATCAAGTCAAAAACTTAAACATGAAAAGAAAATATTTAAATGTAACAATATAAATTAAGAAAATATGACAATTACAAACATCTAACAACAGATATCCTCAATCAAGTAAACAATAATTGGAATAATTAGAATTACATAACCATAAAAATAGAATACACAAGTCAACAACAATAATTGGAGACTTAATATGGAAATGCAAAAATATCCTCCTGCATAACATGTGTGTCAAAGGAGAAACCATGAGGGAATAAGAAAATATTTTGAGATAAATGACAATGAAGTACAACATTAAACAGTTAAAAGGTGTTACTAAAGCAGCACTTAAAAAGAAATTAGTTGTGATATTCTCCAATTTAAAATAGAATGAAGATTTCAAATAATCTCCTACTAGTCCACCTACAGTAACTAGAACAACAGGGGTAATATTGATAAATCTTAGCCTGATAAAATAACAACAACAAAAAAGACTCAAATCAATAAGGTACCTGGTAAGGAAGAGATCATGAAATCAATTCTTTTACACTAACACACACATACACACACACACACTCCTGAGAATCAACCTAACCAGTGAAGTGAAGGAAGGACATCTACAATGAACACTGAAGAAATTTTATTGAAGGAGATACTGAAAGATGAAAGGACTTCCAATATTCATGGATCAGCTGAACTAATATTGGTAAAATGATTTTATTGCCAAAATAATCTACACTTTTAATGCAATCCCCACCAAATACCAATGACATTCTTTAAAGAACTAGAAAAAAATACTAAATTCATATGGAAGCACAGAATACTCAGAATAGCCAAAGCAATTCTGAAAAAGAGAAATCTTGGTGGCATCTTTGTACTCAATTTTAAAACATACTACATGGCCATTGTAGCAAAACCTGCATGGAACTGGTAGAAAAACAGAAAAATTGATCACTAGAATTGAATAGAGGACACAGACATGATCTTATGCAAGGACACTCATCTGACTTTTAACAAAGGGGTCAGAAACATAACAAGCGATACTGGGACAGTAGGTGTTCTAAAGTAGAAGATTGAAGCCAGGACCCTATATCTCAGTCTGAATATAAATCACTCAAATTCAACCTAGCTATACCTCTTCTAGATATCTTCTCAAAACAGTTAAAGATTTCATACTACAATGATATATGCATATCCATGTTCATAGCAACAGAGCTCCTAATAGCTAAATTATGGGAGTACCCTATATGCCCAGTTACAGATGAATGGATAGAGAAATATATATATAAGAGCGAGAGAGAGAACTCCCACCTCAAATGACCTCATAGGCAACAGACATGCTAAAGTAGGCTAAGCTAAAGGACATTACTGAAGTGAAAAAAAATGACCTTCTACAAACCCCAAAACTGTGAAACAAAAAGGATTTCAGTAGACTCTAAGGCCCTATGTAAGCCAGGTAAAAACAAGAGACAGAAAAGGAATACTTAGGTTGATACTATCAGTGTGACATCATTTCCCAACTGGTAATACCTACAAGATTTGAATGTGTAAGTTTACTATTTAGTTAATACCAGGTAACAAACTACTCAAATACTTACATTCTGAGGTTAGTCAATGTATTTAGCTGAGCAGGTCAGTGGGTTGTGCTGTTTTTGTTTATCAGAGAATTCAGATATCCTCTCCTTGACTTTCTCATTAATTTGTAGGCATCCTGGATGTCGGCTGGTGCTGGGATGAGTTCTGATGCCTTTCACATATCCTTGGGGACTGGATGGATGATGATCACCACGACACTCTTCCATTTGGCCTTTCTTCACCCATCAGACTTTCCCTGAATGTTTACCTGATGATTTCCACTTTCCCAGAGTAGCACAAAAAGCCAAGATTTACTGCACAGGCACTTACAAAACCTCTGCTTGCATAACACTTGGCAACGTCCCATTAATCGTGCTGCTTTAAAAATGTAAAATTGTTTACATTTTATTGTGAGTTGTTTTCTCCTCAAATTATAATCTACAGACAACAGCAAGGATAACCCTGTGCATGACACAAAAGGAGAACCTCAGCTTTCATCCACATACAAGAGGTCCAAACTGGTATTTCAACAAGATTTTATGTGATTCATGTATATAGTTGAGTTTGAAAAGCATTACTTAAACTATATTCTAATAGAAAGTTTTTTTATTTAAATTTTTTAAATTGCATTTAATGATTTATTAAATTCTTTTATTGGTACATTGTAGGTATACAACACAATTACATTTCTCATTGGGAATTGTACCTTTACATGATGCATCTTGGTTCTTATTTTTTCCCCATTCCTAGCCCTCCATTCACCCCCTCCACCCTTCCCTATTTACAAAGACTTTGTTTCCATTTTTTTCTTTTCTTATTATTTTTTCTTTCCCTTCTTCCCTTTCCCCTTGCCCTCACACCACCCCTACACCTTTGGACCTTTTCCTATTTCAAGGTATCAATTATTCCTTTTAATCATTTTAATCCTTATTTACACTTTCAGTTTCTCACACTAGAGGAACTATTTGGTATTTACACATGTGTGTCCTATTTATTTCATTTAAAAGTATGGCCTCAATATGGATCCATTTAGCTATAAATGACTCTAATTTCTCATTCTTTATGACTGAGTAGTACTCCATTTTATAAAAAACCACATCTTTATCCAGTTTCCACTTGATGGGCACTTGGGCTGTTTTCAAGCTTTAGCTATTACAAACCGTGCTGCTATAAACATAGGTGCACATATATCACTGTGGTATGATTCTTTTAATTCTTTGGGAAAGATACCCAGCAGGGGGATAGCTGGGTCAAATGGGACCTCTAGCTGTAGTTCTTTGAGGTATCTCCATACTGATTTCCACAGTGGTTGCACCAGTCTGTACTCCCACCAACAATGGAGAAGGGTTCCTTTCTCTCCACAGCCCCACCAGCATTTGTTATTGGTTGATTTCTTGATAGCTGCCATTCTTTCTGGGGTAAGGTGGAATCTCAGTGTTGTTTTCATCTGCATCTCTCGAATGACCAGTGATGTTGAACATTTTTTCATGTATTTATTGGCTGCTTTAACTTGTTTGTCTGAGAAATGTCTGTTCATTTCAGATGCCCATTTTTGAATTGGGTCTTTGAATTTGGGTGGTCTGATTTTTTTCAATTCTTTATATATTCTAGATAGTAGATCTTTGTCTGAGGTACAGCTGCTAAAAATTTTTCCCACATTATAGGTTGTCTCTTAGCTCTGTTGGTCATTTCTCTTGTAGTGCAGAAGCATTTTAATAAGATGAGATCCCAGTTGTTGATTCTTTGTGCTCGTTCCCGTGCTACTGAGGTTTTGTTCATAAAGTCTTTTCCAACGCCCATGCCTTCAAGAGTCCTACCTAACTTATCTTCCAGCAAGTTTAGTGTTTCTGTCTTCATATTTAGATCTTTAATCCACTTCAATCTTAGTTTAGTGCATGGTGATAGGTATAGGTCTAGTTTTAATCTTTGGTAGGTTGAAATCCAGTTTTTCCCACACCATTTATTAAAGAGGCTATCTTTCCTCCAAAGAGGGTGGTTGGCTCCTTTGTCAAAGATAAGGTGGCTGAGTATGTTTGGAGTTGCTCCTGCATCTTTTAATCTATTCCACTGATCCTTGGGGCTGTTTCTTTGCCAGTACCATGCTGATTTTATCACAGTAGTTTTGTAGTATAGTTTCAAGTTGGGGATTATGATACCCCCAGCCATGTCTCTGTTGCCCAGAATT
>NW_004624844.1:6565984-6589491 GCF_000247695.1 Heterocephalus glaber | reverse complement strand
ATTCCAATTTTCTGTAGGGTTTTTGTCATGAATGGGTGCTGGATTTTGTCAAATGCCTTTTCTGCATCTATTGAGATGATCATATGGTTTTTGTCCTTGACTCTGTTAATATGGTGTTTTACATTTATTGATTAATGAATATTGAACCATCCTTGCATCCCTGAGATAAATCTGACTTGGTCAGGGTGTGTGATCTTCTTGATGACCCTCTGTTTTCTGTTTGCCAGTATCTTGTTGAGGATTTTTGCATCTATGTTCATTAGGGCGATTGGCCTATAGTTCTCTTTTTAAGTTGGTTCTTTCCCTGGTTTTGGAATCAAAGTAACACTTGCTTCCAGGAATGAATTGGGAAATCTTACCTCCCTTTCAATTTCTTTGATGAGTTTAAGGAGTAATGGCATTAGTTCTTCTTTAAATGTCTTGTAGAATTCAGTCATGAAGCCATCAGGACCTGGGCTTTTCTTTTTTGGTAAATTTTTTATTAAATTTTCAATTTCACTCATTGTAATTTGGAGTGTTTAGAATTTCTATATCTTCTTCACTTAACTTGGGCAATTCTTATGTATCTAGGAATCTGCCCATTTCTTCTGTGTTTTCCATTTTATTAGAGTGCAGGTTCTCAAAGTAGTCATTGATGATCCTCTGGATTTCTGCTGGGCCTGTTGTGACTTCACCTTTTTCATTCTTAATTGCATGGATTTGGGCCTTTTCTTTCCTTTTTTGATAAGGTTGGCTAAGGGTTTATCAATTTTATTCATTCTTTCAAAAAACCAACTCTTTGATTCATTAATTTTTTGTATCATTCTCTTAGTCTCCATTGCATTGATTTCTGCTCAGATCTTTATAATTTCTTTTCTTGTAGGAGCTTTGGGTTTGTTATGCTCTTCTTTTTCTAGGAGCTTGAGGTTCTGCACTAGGTTATTTATTTGGGTTCTCTCAGTTCTTCTAATATAGGCATTCACTGCCATGAATTTCCTGCGCAGAACTGATTTCATTGTGTCCCACAGATTCCCGTATGTTTTACTGGCATTATCATTTACTTGTAGAAACTGTCAAATCTCTTCTTTAATTTCCTCTGTGACCCATTGTTTGTTCAGGAGGGTGTCATTTAATTTCCATGAGTTTGTGGGAGTTTTGCAGTTTCTTACATTATTGACCTCCAATTTTATTGCACTGTGGTCTGATAATATACAGGGTGTAACTTCAATTCTTTTACATTTACTTAGACATGTCCTATGAGCTAGCATGTGGTCTATTTTGGAGAATGACCAATGTGCTGCTGAGAGGAATGTGTATTCTGATTTTGTGAGATGGAACACTCTGTAAACATGTATTATGTCCATTTGTTCAAAAGTTTGGTTCTGTTTTAGAATTTCATTGTAAATTTTTTATCTAGATGATCTGTCTGTTTGTGATAGTGGTGCATTGAGGTCCCTCACTATAATTGAATTAGTGCTTATTTGGTTTCTCAGGTCCATTAATATTTGTTTTGTGTACTTGGGGGCATTTGTATTCGGTGCATATATATTTAGGATTGTCATCTCTTCCTCTTGGATTTTTCCTTTCACAAGGATGTAGTGACCATCTTTGTCTCTCTTAATTAGTTTTGGTTTGAAATCTGCTTTGTCTGCAAATAAGATTGCTACGCCTGCTTTTTTCTGGTTTCCTGTTTCATGGAGAAATGTTTTTCATCCTTTTAATTTCAGTCTCTGAATTTCTTTTTCAGTTAGGTGTGTTTCTTGTATACAGCATATTGCTGGATTTTGCTTCTTAATCCATTCTGTCAGTCTATTTCTTTTGATTGGTGAATTGAGGCCATTAACATTGATAGTTATAATTGATAGATATTGATTCATCCTTCTCATGATGTTTTACTGTTGTTAGCTCTTTTACTTCTTATTTTCCTCCTTTCCCTTTAGTTTCTTACCTTGCCTGGTGGCTTTCCTCTGTTGGGCCTCATGGAGTTGTGACCTTCATTGTCTTTTTCTAGGATATTGCTTCGAATTGTTTGGAGTGCTGGTTTGGTGTTCATGAAATTTCTCAGGTGTTGTCATGAAACTATCTAATTTCCCCATTGATTTTGAAAGATAATTTTGCAGGATAAACAGTCTAGGTTGGAAGTTATTTTTTTTTAGGTCCTGAAATATTTCACTCCAGGCTCTCTTTGATTTGAAGGTTTGTGTTGAGAAGTCTGCCATGATTCTGATGGGCTTTCCTTTGTAGGTGATTTGCTTCTTTTCTCTCACTGCCTGTAGGATTTTTTCTTCTGTTGGGTTTCTGGGATCTTGACTATTATATGTCTAGGTGTAGATTTTTTTTTGATCATGGCTAGTTGGAGTTCTATATGCCTCACTTATCTATATGCACAATTCTCCAATTCTGTCTGAGAAGTTTTCTATTATTACTTCTGTGAACAGGTTTTTAAGTCAATTGTACTTTCTCCTGTTTTTTCATGGACTCCTATCAGTCTTATGTTCTTCTTTGCATCATCTTGCAGCCACTGGATTGATTTCTCATGGTCCTTTACTATTTTGAAGAAATCTCTGTTTTCATGGTTCTTCACCTCAATCCTTTCTTCTATATCAGATATTCTATCTTCAGATTCCCTTAATGTGCTTTGCATGCTTTCAATGGAGTTTTTAATCTCCTGAATATCTGTTTGAATCTGTTTCATGGTTTCTATTTCTTTCTTATGCTGGGCATTCATGGCTTCCAGCATGTTTCTGCACTTATCTATTTTTTTATCTGTTTCTGTTCTAGAGCCACTAATCATGTCTTTCACTCTGCTCACCATCTCTGTAGTTATCTGGGAGTTTATTTCTGCTTTGAATTTTTCTAGAGCCTCATTCATCTGTTTTGTTACTTCCTGTGCTATCAGTTCAGGGTGTCCAGGTGGTTGATTATCAGTCTTTTCCACCTCATTTCCCCCAGAATTTGCCTTTTGTGGGGTAGAAGTATGAGTTTGTGACTTGCTTAAGTGTCTTCTCATTTTTGTTTTTGTGACTGTCCTTGGTTTAGTTCCTGTGTTGATACTTTGAAGTTGCTTATTGTAAGTATCTTTTTTGATGTATTTAGAACCCTTATAGAATGATTGCTTCCCAGAGGTGTTTTCCAGATATAGCTGGTCTTTAGGTTTTGAGTCTCCAATGGCTCTGAGGCTATCTCATTTTCAAAAACAGGAAGGACAACTAGATAGATCAATCACAATACCTTAGCCCAAGTGATACAATTAGCAACACCATAGCATCATGTACCTCTTAGAAAATGACAATTTGTGGTAGTTATTAACCTATCACCTTTAACTGGGTGAATTAAATAAAAATCATGGAGCAGCCCAACATATGTTTATAGTGAATAAACTTTTCAATCCAGCAACTTTACTCTTTGGAATGGGGAGGTAGAATGAGTTGGGAGGGAGGGATACATAGGTGGAAGGATAGGGGAAGGTTAGCAGTGAGGCCAGAGGACACAGGTGAGAGAAGGAAAGAGAAGAAAAGAAAAATAAAGAAGAAATATAAATTAGGGCCAGAACAGGAACACAAAGGGAGATGAAGAACAATGTGGGACAGCAAGTTAGCGAGGCAGAGAGAGAGAGGGAAAGAAAAGAGAAAAGAAAGAAAAGAGAGAAAAATAAAAATTTTTGAAAGATTAATAAAAGAAGGAAAAAATAAAAATAAGAGCAAAAAAAATAGTTGTAATTTTGAAAATAACAAATAAAAGATAAAAATGAAGGGACCCCTTCAGGGTATGTCTCTTCTGTCACAATAGACAACGTGGGCAGCACTGTGCAGTTATAAGTCAGTGAGTCTCAGTAAGCCAGTCACAGACCTGTGAGATTCAGGCAGATTTCTGGCTGCAAGTCTCAAGTTGAGCTCCCTGTCCTGAAGGGTTGAACTGTGCAAAGTTCTATTGCAGGTTCCAGCTGCCTTTCCTCTGAAGATAGTCTAGGTTCTGATGGGAGGTCATGATCCCTCTAACTTACCAAGTATGGTGGTCTGGTGTGCCTTTACTGCAGAGATTCTCTTCACTTTTCCACTGGGCTTCAGTTTTCATCAGGGAACCTGAGAGAGGCCCTCTCTTTCTTGTTCACATCTGCAGCTCAGAACAATGACCTTTATGTCCCCTGTGCCTCTGTAGTGTGGAACCAGGTAGCTGCAAAGCCAAGAGGCTTGAGGGGGCCGGGGGTAGGGGTGGGTGGGAGCTCTGTTGTTGTAGGTGTCCCCAAGGCTCCACAGGTGGCTAGTGCACGTGCCCGGAGGGCCCTGACCAGCTCTCAGTGGCTTGTAGGCTTAGCCAGCTGGACAGAGCTGGGCTCAGTCTGATTACTGATTTTTCTTATGTATTTATCCATCTATCACCATTTTTCTAGTGCAGTTTTGCCTTATTGCTCATATAAACTATTCTGATTATGTTTATCCTGTTCCTTTTTATCTGATCTCAAATTCCACATCACACATAGTTCCACTGCCCTCTTTGTCTCTAGGTACTGAATTTTTCCATGGTTGGACTATCTCTCTATAATTTGAGTTCCTGTTCAGAGTGCTTTTGTGGTTCTCCACACTACATCCCTCTTCTCTTTGAGTAATCTGCCTTGAGATGAAGTAGTTCATTACCAAACTCATTTTATCCTACTTAGTCTCCCTAACAAGTACTCTAACTGCCTGCCTCTTCCTCATTGGACTAGCTCCTTTAGTGAATATATCACATTAACGTCTTTATAACACTGAAATATTTTGTTTTTATCTCATTCTCAACCCTGTTATATGATAAAAAGAGAGCTATTTAAATATGAATGAAAAGGGTACATATTTTAGTATCAGCTGTATTCTAATGATGGCAGCATTGTTTTACTTATTTTCTATTCAATTTCTAGATCCATGCATTTAGTTAACAATTAATAGAACATACATACAGTTATACAATACAAACTCTAAATCCTTATTGATGCTGATGTGCCTCATTAATAAAACATGATTTAGATAGATAAAAATTATCTGGTTTCAAGACTTTCCATGATCTAGTTAATGCTAACTTTTACAATTTCATGTTTTCTGTTTCTTTTCACTCATTTTGAGGTATCTTGCCTGCTGTTTTCTCTATTTTTTTTCTTGTGTTTTTATCTTACCCATTTTTGTTTCTTTGCAACAATTTATATATTTACCCATGTCTTTGTCATTCTTACTTTTTTGAGTTCTAATTCATTCTTAATCTTAGCAGAAGCTTGGAGATATATCTTCTAACCACTATATGTACATACATTCTAAATTTGCCAGTGAATGGCAGTTCTAATGTTTTGACATATGTCTCTTTTATTGCCTGCAGTCAAGGTCTTCCTTTTGTTTCCTTTTGAAGCATTGTGCTCAATCAACTTTTGCAAGTTTCTTACATTTTGGCGTGGCTGGGTGTCTTCATTTTTGTGTCTGTGCCCTCAAATTTTCTATCTGATATCTTTTTTATTAAGCTTTCTTATAGCACAAACCTTCTGACAATAAATTTCCTCCACTTTAATTTGACAAATAAGATTCTTTTCCTTCACTTTTCACAGCATTTTTGCACAGTGTAATTGGGAGTTGGAATATTTTTTCTTATGATATTTTAAAGAAATCACAGCATTACCTTCTGGTTTATACAGTTTCAGATAGTAAACCTGCAATATTTCTTGTCCATGCTTTTCAAAATGTAATTTCTATAAATTACATTTCCCTCAACATTTCCCTATAGCTTTGAGTTTTCCCCAATTTAAATAAGACGTGTGGGTGGTGGTGGTGGTGGTGGTGGTGGTCATATGTGTGTATGTGTGTGTGTGTGTGTATGCACGTGCGCACTTGTGTGTATGAGTTCATCTCACTTGAGTTTCACTGTGATGCTTGGATCTGAAATTAAATGTCTTCTTCATTATTTTTTGAATTATTTTTAGAGATTATATATTTAAGTTTCTATTGGTTAATGTCTTCTAAAAGTTGGAATTGATAGAAAATATACATTTACAGGATCAGAGGCAGGGAAGTCTGCCATGTCCGTCTCTATGTCAGAGAGCTAGAAGATCCAATAGTTGCTCAGCCCAAGAAGATGGAACCCTCGGAATCAGAGAGGTATGGAGTACAGTAATGCAAATTCTGGAAGCTCCCTGAAGAGTGGCTAGTGTGAGTATGTATTGGAAGGTTGAAAAAATTTTAGTTTTATGTGCACAGCAACAGGAAAAGATGCTCGCACTCTAGCAGCTTCCCCTTTTCCCTCAGGTTACAAACCAATTTCTCCTTTCCACCCACAATGACCTCAGGTCTTCCTCCTACTATTTTCTGGCCTCCGCATTAATCACCCACAGACACTGCCAGAACTATGCTTTTCTAATCTAGGTGTTTCCTAATCCAGTCAAGTTGGCATATCATATTTAATGGTCACAGAATCTTTCTTTTTCCTAATTTTCTTTCTTTTGTGATTGCAATCATATATTTGTTCAAATGTCCTTTATTTATTTCATTTGATTTTTTAATTATTCCAGAGCTTTGAAATGTCTCATTTTGTGTTTTTCTGTATTCTTTCTCCATGTATTTCAGTACAGATAATTACTAACGACTTATCTTCAAGCTCCCTGATTCTTTCTTCAACTATAATGAGTACATTTCTGAGTCTTTCAAAAATATTTCATTTTTTTTGTAATTATGACTTTAATGTCTAGCATGAACATTTGACTTTAATTTTTCCTGTATCCTTCAAAATTCCCTATAAAATAATGAATATTTTACATCTTTTCCACAAGAGCCTTTAAAATATTAATAGTAGTTATTTAAAAGTATTTCACAGGTCCAACATCTGAATCCATGTATGAGTTTGGTCTCATTATTTGTTTAGTATCTTGAAAATGGATTGAAGTTTTGTGTATATTTTTGTGTTTCTTATAATTTTATACTGAATTCTGAACATTGAATTCTTGATACAAACCAGCTGAAACTATCCTATGGTAAAGAGCATTCACATCTGAATGAGGCATGCTTATTTTCTGCTTGATAGATACTATGTGATTAAGGTCAATCTAGTCCAGATTTGAGCTCGGCTTAGTGGTTCTGTTGCTATGATTTCTTCCAGTGCAACACTTACTCAAATTTCTTCGGTACTTACATTCTGTAGATAAAGATGCTAAAATAATATTTTAAAATTAACATTCATGTTCCTACCAGTGTATCATTTTCACTAATGCCCTAAAGTCAGTCTCTGTTCATGATTAGAACACTCCTCCCCAGTGGTAGAATAATTTTACTTGAAGGTGAGCTTGATGTTTAAATGTAGGGACACAGCTAGGGGTTTCTGTTAACATTTCCATCTTTCCTTTTAGACAGTGTTTGTTACCCTTTCCAAATTCTTACTCCAGATCCAAATCAAAGACAAAATTCCACATTAAGTTGTTTTTATTCCTTCTTTCACCTAAATGTCTACATTCCATCTTGTGAATGTCACAAGATTTCATTTATCCTTTTATTAATGAGTTCCACATTTTATTATGCAATTAATTAATTCTATGTTTTCCATGTGATATAGAAATGTAAGACCTTATAATCATGCCCTGCACACCTTAAAATTCCTGAAATTTTAAAATTCAGTGAGTTATCCATAAATATTCAGGGATGAAAAAAATTTTATAGCCAATGTGATACATATTTAGGGATTTGCAAGCAGAACTTGTCATCAGAGTTTTATATGTGAAAATATTCATTCTAAAATGAACAGGTTCATGTATAAAATAGCTGGAAAAGAGTCTGAGATTACTCATAAATTGACTTCATAATTTATTGATTTCATATTTCAGGCTTATTATTTTATTAAATTAAAACTTCAGAGTCACTGAAGGTAGGGAAGGATCTAATTTTTTAAAAGGTATAGTCTCATAAGTTTTTGCTGACTCTGCAATGCTAATATATTTTATTTCCTTACAGAAATCCATGTCGATGAAAAAAAATGACAAGAAATTGGACTGATGTTGGAGAGATATTGGAGCTCTCATAATCGTAAGTGTTGAGCACTTTCATTATGGACTAATGCCAGGAATGTATATAGTATATTACAAATTATATCTACTCTCTTCATTCCTTCCAGTTGGTATTATGCTATTCCATTGTCCATGATGCACAAAATTTAACTGTTGTCAGTAAAGAAAAGTTTAAAATCTGCAAATCCTGCTAATCTTTCTTCCCTAATCAACTTTAAAACTGTTCGTTTTTATACAAATGGTAAGAGCCTTTTCTATATCTTGTGTTTTGACAGTTTGAAAAGCTATAAATATCCTGTGTTCAGAAATTGACAGAAATATGCTATGTTCAGAACTTTCAGCATGAAAACATGAAACCAATAATAGAATAACAACCAAAATATTTAAAGGAGTCAGTTAATTTATAGACCATTTCAAAATATTTTTAAGTTTATTTTATTGGGAAAGTAAATGTATTTCTGGTAAATAAAATGAATAAAGCTATTAAAGATTGGCATGCCTACTATTTGAATTAAAAGGTCAGTGATTTCCTATTCACTATGAAGACACGTAGAAAA
Organism: Heterocephalus glaber; assembly: GCF_000247695.1. The sequence goes on along the minus strand of NW_004624844.1, from coordinate 6,580,950 downwards.
AACAAACTTTTGTGTGAATTCATCTAGGCAACCATTAGGAGAATTTAAAAAGAAAACTTTAAATTATAGACATCTTACTTTAGATTATATAATATCATTTAACTAGGTAAATGGAGTGATGTACTTTCACTAAATTATTCATATGAAACTCTTATTTCAGAAGAATCGAATGCATATGCATGCATGCACACACACACAGAAAATTCTTTTTTCTTTTCTCAATTTTAAGATATGTAATATAATTCTTGAAGCTTACTTATGTGGAAAGAAAGTATTGTTGTATAGACTACAAGCATCACATTAAAGTCCCTTTCTGTCTGTTTATCTGTATTATCTATCTATCTATATCTATCTATCTATCTATCTATCCTAAATTTTAATGTGTCCTGCTCACAAATCATTCCTGCCTATTCCTTTCTGTTCAGGACCTGTTTAGAAATGTTTCTGTTGATCTAAAATGTCTCCATCATGCCTTTCTGCAGGGGCCTTCATCTAGATCAAACCCTTCTTCTATGACAACAACATAGCAGTGAATGAATTTCCTATAGATGCAGCACCAGTTGGTGAAATATATAATCTGAGTTTTTGCAGTTATTATTCTTTGGCATTTCTGCCCTGATGAAATGGTCCAACTAATTTATGAATAGGCAGTTTGCCACTCAGACAGCTGGCTCTGACTGTACCCGGAGACCATGTATAGGCCAAAAACTGCCAGTGTTGACAGGATTTTCAGATATAGAAAATCAAATGTCTGTCAGTCTCTTCTTAAGATGTGTCATCCCTAATCCAGTATTTATTGGACTATGTTCCAATAAAATTTTTTTCATTCCCATAAGAAGTGATTATAAAAAGAAGCATTTTAATGAAAAAAAAAATCTTTGGGCTTCCCGTTCCAAAGAAAAAGCCAAAATTTTATTTGCAAAGCTAATACATTCAAAAATAAAATAAAATTCTAGTCCATGATTTTTACACTACCTGCCAAGGCTTGAACTAAAATAATTATATTTATTGCCTAAAACAAAAAGAATGTATCATAACCTTAGTAATTATTCATTGTGATGTTATCTATACCTCATAAATATAAAGCACCTAATTAGTTGGTTTTTAGTAATATTATTTTTGGTACATAATGAATTTTAATTATCATGCACTCAGAAATCAATTTTTTTCTCAAGTTTTGAAACACTCTCTAGTAAATAAAGAAAGTAAACATGGATAGAATTAGTAACCAGATCTTCTGTTATCAATTTGCAATTGAAGCTAAAGCAAATCTATTACACATCGATGCTACTATCAGTTAATGGTTCTTCTAAGTGATATTGCTTTAAATTGCATTCTTGGTCCTTTATACCCTGGCCTTACTTAGCACATTTTTATATAAAAGAGGGCCATTTTGTTATAAATATCTCTGTCGCGATGAGTAGCAGGGCTAATGGCAATGAATGAAAACTATTTTTGTCATAGAGATTTTCTTTAATAAAGTTTTTCATATGGCTTTTGAGTGAATTTGAGGAAAGTGACTTTTATGATGCAGCAAATAAGCTACACCATCTAAACATGACTTTAGCTATATCCCAAACAGTATTTCCCAAGTCATTTGGGACCACTTCAAGAGTTATTTTCTTTTGGACCAGAAAATACTTTTTGGAAGAAGAAAATACTTTTTAAAGACCACAGGGATTAAGGATATGAGGTAGAATGTACTTAAAATACACATTAAATCATTATTTTCATTTTTATTATTAGCTAAACAAAATAACAAGGACTGAAAAATAGCATGCCAAAATTATCAACATAAATTTTCAGGTTTAGAAAAATCACATTGAGAGAGCAGATATAAACATAGAATTTATTTCTGAGTAACCTTGGAGGTCTTCAGCAGCTAATAAAAAGATAGATGACAGTTGGTTAATAATTTACAGATATTCTTATATTATTCCTGAGTGGAAATTTCTGTGCGTGAGGAAAATAATGAAATATAGGTTAATCTCTAGAAGGTTAACATTAAATTTGTGAGATAGAGCATATATTAAAATAATGATATTTAAAGAGGCCAAGAAGTGAAAGAGATATAATAAGAGCTTGACAAGGGCCATATTAAATAATGTAAAATATAGATTAGTATTCAGAAATAGGAAGAAATTCAAATACTTAGCAAAAAATAAGATATTGAAACGACTATTTAGAACTGTGGTTTCTAAAGTTATTTCATGTGGATGAAAGCAATAAAATTCTTATTTGGAAAAACAGACATTCTGAGAATATCTTTATGTTGTCATTTCCTTTTGAATTATAAAAAGGTTGATCATGCCTCAGAGTATAACTATATAATTTAGACGTGTCAATTATCTCATTTTCTTATATCTATCACTTGTGATCATTTAGAATCATGACATTCAGATATTAAACTGTGAGGATTTGCTATGGTTTTATTAGGTGATAAAATCAATTTCAAGTGTATTGAACTTATTTTTCAGGTAATAATAGCCAACAACTGACATTTTTTGAATTTAGGAATTCAGAATTTATCAAATGAGATTTTGATTTTATAGCATTAGAAGTATGTAGGGCAAGGCTAATTAAATTTTTCCCTAAATATTTGACCATTAAATTCTTTATTCTTGAAACACCCTGCTCAACTACTATTCACTGAGAAAATTCTGGAAAACAAACTTTAATTTTAAATTTTATTTTATTAAATTTTAAGTTTTTAATAAATAACATTATAATATATCTAAATTCTAAACTTAGAAAATAAAATTAAAAAGGGAAATACAGTATTGGCAATCTTAATATAAGCACAATCTTTAAATAAGGAAAAACAATCAACTTGACGTCTATACTAGTATGAATTCCTGATGAACTGTGGTGATTTTCAGTGGAATCATTACACTTTAGAATTAGCAAAATTGATTTTCAGAGGGAGCATTTTTAACTCAACATGATAGGAGGATGGATTAAAGATAGATTTTAAAAAGTAAACTGGTTGGTTGGCTGAAAGTTTTATTAGGCTAAAGTTTTTCTAGGTATCAAATATAGTCTGTGTTACAAAGTGAAAAAAACTAAAAAATAAATGATCATTCTTTGTACTTAGTTTTTTTTCTGCTGTTTTTAGAACAGAAAAATCAAACCATCCCAAGGGCAACTGAGAGGTTTCTTTCAATAACTTTAGTTAAATCACGGACTAAAATTACACATTTGTATTATATATTTTATACAGTAAGTATAATTAATTCATGTCCTAAGGTTTCTAAGTAAACTTTTCTCTCCCTTTAACATAAGATTTTACTTCAATATTTCTGTTTCATTAAGCTTTAAGAAATTTTATTGTAAAGGAATAGTTTTGCTAGATGTTGCTCATTTTTGTTTTTTAAAAATAAAATTATGTAAGCAAGAAAATTACTCAAGGCTCTCATGTTAAAAAATAGAATAGGGAGTGTTACTTTATATATCTGGTATGGAAATATGTAAAGTAAAATAGACAACAAAATAAAATCAATAGGTAATATACTGGGCCATAGAATATGCATGTAACGTAAATCCGAAGCCCCACCTTCCTACGGAAATCCTCTTGTACCAGAAACCAGCACTGTCAACATACTTTTCAGCAAAAGGATATAGAACTGAAGATTGCAGAAGGTATGTAAATCTTCCTCAAAATAATGAAGATCAGGAAGAAATTTTTTGATAGTAACAGAAAAAAATAGCCCCAGAGAGTATCATTTTAACTTCCAAATGCAAGTGTCATGCAGTGGTAGATCTTGGAAATACCAGTCAGCAAGACACATTCTTCATAAATAAAAAGTGCATTATCTGAGGTGGAAAGACACAAGCATTTGCCAGAGATAATTTTGTGAGTAGTGTGGACAGGGGTGCAGTCAGTAAGGCATAGACATGATAGGATTCAAATTATAGGAAAGAAGGTTACATAAGACACAGACAAATAGTATTTGCAGAAGTCTCTTAAATCTGTGGTTTTGGTAAGTGTCCTTTTGTTTTGTGGATATAAATCTTCATAGGAAAATGCACTGATGATAGCACTCTTTCACTGGAATATTATCACACATAATTTTTCAACAAAGTCCAATATTTCAATGAACAGCAATGATAAAAGAAACTGATGTATCATCATGCAATCAACATGAAAAACTGAACTAACTTGCATCAAAGACAATTAAAAAGTGAACAGTTACCATTCAACAGATAAGCATATAATCTAATGAGATTATATGCTTTCTAATGAGATTATATGCTAATCTAATGAGATTATATTATTTTCCATGAATTCAAAATCATCTGTGTTACTATGCTTCCATCTATGCTGGTGAGTAGTAGACTCAATACAAATATATCTACAAACCTTTAACATATCAAAACAACAATAAATAAGTTATAAATTGACAAAAGTGAAGCACAACTTGAAACAAAACCCTGCCTATATGAAAGCATTGAAAAGCAAGCAAGAAAGATAGGAAGTGAAAAGCCAAATTCATTGACACAGTGATTCCTACTGAACTCTACTGGACCTTTTCATAGCCTTTCATCCACCTAAATATGCCTATGCTGGAGGCCAAAAGGTTGAAAGAAAGAGAAGGGCTTGAGGAGCTATCACTAGACACAGAGCAGGACCACACTTGAAGGCAGGTGTGTAACCCTCCCAGCAGCTCTCTGAACCCTGCTGTGTGAGCTCACTGTGACTCCTAATGTCATTTCAGGTGACACTGTTGTTCTTTTCTTTTTCCTTTTTAAACAAATCCATTCTAACATTTTAAATTCAAACCAATTTTTATTTATTTTATTTTTAAATTTTAACTGATACATAAAAAACAAAATTTGCACCTATGTTGGAGTACTGCATAAAGTTTTGATACATATGTGCATTGCATGATGTTTAACGTTTTTGTTATTTTCAATCTGAAAACCATCAAGTACCATTTCCTCCCAGGTTTTAGTTCCATTTTTACTCAGTTTGCAATGATCTTTACACCATTCACTTCCTAAATTGCATAGTTTTATTTGACACAGGCAATGAATACCTGTGTGTTGACAACAGTGTCAAAGCCAGATGTTAAACAACAGAGAGACTGCAACCAAATCAAGGTTGCAACGCGCACAGGTAGTTTATCTTCCAGCCATCCTCAGCTGACATTATTTCAATCATGTTGATCAGACAGACACTGACGCCTGAGCTCAAGTTTGTCTTTATTCTCAAACGAGTTCCTCAGGAAATATGAAGGAAAAGCATGCAAATGGCTTTGAATTATATTTCTCTGTTTTCATAATGCTTTAAAATTCTTTTTCTAGTGAGGGAGTTAAAATTTTCGAGTGTGAAGTTCATTATTATTACTTTTTTAATCTTTTCTTTTTGGTACCAGGGATCGAACCCGGGTCCTTGTGCTTGCGCAGAAGTTGCTAAAACCACTGAGCTAAATCCCCAGCCCGTGAAGTTCATTATTGAATTTAAAAAGTTAGGCAAGTTTGCTTATTGTGTGGTCCAGTTTTGCACAAAGGAATTTAAAGATGTTCACTCTTAGTAGATCACATTTTAATTTCAGAATCTGTGTGTATATTGCTAATAATTACATTTGAATTTAAATATTGTATAGAGAGTTAAGTTTAAATATTGCATAAATTATATATATATAAAAATCTTGTATCTTGCCACATTGCTGAACTCACTAGTTTTAGTAGGATTTTATAAAGAATTTTAGGATTTAATACATAGACATGCATGCATGTTCTGTTCTCTCTCTCCTCATTGTAGAATTCTAACTATGTGTATGTTAGATCACTTCAGATTCCAATTCAGCTCTTCGATGTTCCAGGCTCTATTTATTTCACTGTTTTTATCTTTCGGTTTAGATCATTTCTGGTAAGTTCTATCAAATGTATTCTGGTTCATTGATCTATACTTAACTGGTTTTTAATTCGATGTTCTGTGATGACATTTGCAATCTGTTTGTGAGTATATTCCTAGCATTTCTGATATTTGTTTTCTAATTCTCCTCTCATTGTTGGTATTCCCTTTAGTCTTATGCATGTTGTGTACTTCTCTCTCTTGAGTCGTCAGCACATTAAATCTAACTTAATCTCTATAATTCCCTGGTTCTCAGCCTCAGTATCTTTCCATCAACCAAGTTTGATACTGTTGTATGGTTTATCTCTTTATATTGTAAGGGTTTATTTCTTTTCTTCTTTAAGGATCTTTTAATATTTAGTTGAAAGCAAGGCATTTATACAACATAATAGGGACTGAGGTCAAATCCCTCTAAATTTTCATTTCTTTTCTTATTCTTAAAATTTAATAAAGATATTTGAGTTGGTCTTGTAAGAAAGTAAGCAGACTTTTTCCACAGTTGTCATTGCTGTGGTTACTCTCAGGCCACAACAAGCTTCAGATGGCCCTAGCACTGCTTTAGCCTTATTGTGGAGGGAACTGATTGTTCCATTGCGATCTTTGGTGGAACTCTTCCCTTTGTGGCTGTCCCTGGTACAGTTTCTTTCTTTCTTTCCTGCCATTTCCCTGATAGTTTAAATATTTTCTTGCACAGGGAGGAGAGTAGTAGCTGAGTGGGAGGAGAGTCCAGGTAGGATTTAATGACTTTCCCATCACAGAGGCTATTACACTTTCAAAAATCTATGCCCTATGTGCTTGGTTGTTTTCTAGCCTCTTCCTTACCTGGCCTTTCACATCGCCTCTGACGGCTTGGTGATGTGCATGTTGTAATAACTGAAAGTGGATAGAAGTTCTACAATTGAAAAATACATTGTTTAAGACAGTAGAGAAAATATAACACATAGGAATATGGATAAAACCATGAAAAGCCCCTCAGGAAAAAAAGATGAGCAGTTAGTTAATATCAGTTGGCTGAGAGTACACTTTGGACCACAATGGAGGCTTTCCTGGATGCCTGCCAGGATGGTAGAAGATGCATGCATTCATCAGGAGTTCCGACAAAAGCATTCATACAGTTTTTTATGTTATTTACAAAAATTGGAACCTAATTGATCGTCAACATGTGTGTCTTCCTGTGTGCACATATATATATACACACATATGAATATGTATATATGTATAAAATGTACACATATATACATACATACTTTGCGACTTTTACAAGTAGTAATACAAAAGGAAAAGAACTAAAAAAAAACCCCTTAAATATACATTTCTGGTAAAAGGCAAAAAATTTAAAGAACATAACTTTGGATTACTTTTGAAATTAAAGGTTTAAATTTACATATTGAAATGGCATTTTTCCTGGCAAAAACTTCCAGAACATCCACAAATTGAGAGCTAAAAAGCACACTATCAATGAATTTGCAGAACCATGAAATCAGAAATGTGGAACAAGTTACCAAAGTAAAGATGTGATCTCAGCGTTCCTCTAAGAACTAGTTTTCTCCAGAAAGCAATGTAACAAAGCTCCAGCTGATTATCAAGGAGAAAAAAAAAAAGGCTTGAGAACTTTCTATGTTATATCTTAAAAGCATGAAATGCTTGATAAGGTTCTCTTGTCTAAGTTTCTAAGTTCAAAACAGCATTACTGCATATTGCTGCAGGTGAGAGTGAAATTTGGTGCAACACTTCTTAACCCCAATCAGTTTCTAGAAATAAATCCAATCATGTATTCTGATATACCCTTAGCTGATTCCTCACTTTCAGTTTATAGTAGGAAAATATCAGAATAATGCGGAAATCACAGTGGTTCCCATGCTAGCACGTTAATATTTTACGCAGTCAGGAACCAACAACTGAGTGTCAAATGCTCTAGCACAGGTGAATACATCTGGAGAAACACAAGACTAAGCACACGGCCCATTGATCTTGAATCCTGCACTTAGTTTCATTTTGTCTTGCAAATGTTTAAATGAGATTCTTACTGTTCAGTAGCTGAATAGACTCAATTCTTTTTGAATCCTTCTATTTTCTTAAGCTATCTGAGCTTTCATAAGTCAAGTTATTTACTATGAATTAGGATTTTAAAAAATCTTTAAAATTGTACTGTTATTTTATTTGCATTGTTATTTTCACATTAGCACTGCAGTTAAGAAGTTGAATAATTTTTGGGTGGTGTAATTTAAATCTATTTTTCTTAAATCTTGTTACCAGCGTGTACTGTTGTAGAACACAAGAGTTTTGATTATTACAAATATTACATCATAACAGCAATATCTTTAACTTTAAATGCATTTAATTATGTATGTACAATTTTGGTTATCAGTTTATATTTCCAAAATAATTGAAAAGTGAGACTAGCTAAATAAAAGTTGTTACTTCCAAACAAAAAAATGCCATGCAACCAATTAACAACAACAATAACAAAAAAGAAAACATGAGAAAGTCATGCATATGTAGAAACAATGTTCAAACTGTCTATAGTTTCACTGATTAAAAGCAGGTTAAAGAGTAGTGCATCTATTATATCAATGTTTATGTCAGTTATTAAAATTCAATATAACCATATCTTTTAATAATATACAGAAGAAAGCAATATTAGGAAGGGCAAGGAAGAAACAAATTTTTATTACATATTTGTTTAATTATAATTTTATACCATAAAAATACATTTCCATAAAAATAGAGTGAATATTTTAAAAACAAAATAAACTCAAATATTAACAATAATTATCTCCTTATCATGGGGCTTTGAGGCATTAGCTTTGAGATTTCTGCAATCCAGTTTTTATAACATGAAAAATTGAAATGTCCCCCAAAACAGAAAAAGTCAGCAAGTCCTATTAAAATGTATTCTCAGCACAGTAATTTAAAGAGAAAAAGTCAAGATTAGTCAGTCTGGGTCTGAAAGGGTCTCAAACTTGAGATCTCCCAGTCCAAGATATGGATCTTTCTTTGTATACAGTATGCATTCTTACATTGCATAATCTTTTGGGGTTTTTTGCTTAAATTCTTTTATTGGTACATTTTAGGTGTGCAATACATTTACATTTATCATTGAGTGCTTGTATCTTGGTTCTTATTTTTTCCCCATTACCTGTGTGCCCATCACCCCTCCACCCTTCCCTATTTTCATAGACTTCGTTTCCATTTTTCATGAACACCAAACCAGCTCTCCAAACAATTCTAAGCAATATCCTAGAAAAAGTCAATGAAGGTCACAACTCCATGAGACTCAACAGAGGGAAACCACCAGGCAAGGTAAGAAACTAAAGGGAAAGGGGGAAAAAGAAGTAAGAGTGAACAATAAGGATTAAAAGGATTATCAACTAATAATTAATACTTTGAAATAGGAAAAGGTCCAAAGGGGTAGGGGTGGTGGGAGGAGATGGGGAAAGGAAAAAATGGAAAGGAAAAATTATGAGACAAGAAAAAAGACAGAAATGTTGCATAATCTTACCCTGGGAAGTAAATGCAGGAGTAGGCGTTCCAATCCATGTAGGAGTCCCAATCCTTCTCATTCCCGCTATGACTATAAGACCTCATTGCTTTCATATATTACTTCAGGCTAGAGAACATCACTTCAATTTAATCAATCTAAACCTAATTCTTCTCAGGGTTTTTCAGGTGTATCTAACTTTTTAAACTTAGTGTGACAGTTTCCCCACCATTCAATCATATTTCCAACAAAGAAACAAGCAGAAAACCAAGGTTGGGGCATGTTTCAGGACAGATAGATCTTTTCTTTCCAAAGCACTCTATTCAGACCAACACTGCTGCCTTCCCTGACATGTGAGTTAATTTCAAAAGAATATCCAACCAAATGTGGGAAAGAAAAAAAGGCAACTAGCTTTGCGTCATTTTTCTCTTTTTCCACAATCATTTCAAAATTCTACCTAGTCAGGAAAGGCAAACTTTCTACAGTTTGAAGTCCAGTTTTGCATTAAGGAACTTAGGGAACCTAATGGTTTAATGCAAACAGTGACATAAACAGTTAAAGGGCAATCAAGTGCACAATAGTACATTAACTGAGATGCCTTGATAGGAAAAGTCATTTTATATTTTTGTAGTTAATTCTACTGTAATTAATGCCGGCTTCTTTTGTGTTGCATTTGAATCTTTTAATTCCTTTAATTATGCCACTCAAATTCTTGTATTCAGAATTGTGTCAAGAACACAAAAAAGATTGATTACCACCAGTGGATAATCAGTGTCTTCCTGTTTGAATGTTATTTCTGAGAACATGATTTACAATTTATTTGAAATCTCTAGACCAATTCCATATTGTCTAGATAATTAAACTCTCAATAGTTGTTAAAAATCAAAAGCACTGTGCATGTGTGATTTAGGTACTAAATATGGTGTCATAATCTCTTTTACCATGTGCGCAATAGAAGAGTGGCACTATCATTAAAAGTAATTCTGTCGACTTTCATCCTTGTTCTAATGACTTTGAAAACTTCGCTGGCAAAATGTCATTGAGTGGTAAGGAAATCAACTGAATCAAGTTCCTATAGCTCTGAACACAGATGCACAATATTCTCAAGAATATAAGAGAAGTTCCTCATTGAGGAAAAAATGATTTCTTAGCGATTTATATGTTTAGGGGTCATTGGTTAGTTTGTTCTACCACATTATACATTGATTCAAATGTTTATCAACTTCTTGTGCTTATAAGCTTGTTTTCTCTGCCTTACTGGATACGAACATGTGAGGAGATAAATCTCATGTTTTCAGCAGTGTAGAATACATAGTTAATGAAATTTCTCCTTCATCTCGAGACATCCCTAAGCAAAAGTTACACGTGGCTCATAAATAATCATTACTACTACTCACATTATATAAAACATTAATAATGATCTAATGTAGTAATTTCTATGAATATTATATAATATATTAATCATAATATTTATAATAGCCTACTTCTAAAAATGTTACTATAGAAATTCTATTACCCAAGTCACTTATGTATTATTTAGCCCATTCCCTTCATTTAAATTCCTTTCCTCTTTTACTTTCTCACTAATGTAAAAATATTTGGAAAAATTGTATATTCTCTGAGCTATTAGGTCCAATTTTCAATTCAACTATAGAGAATCTGAGCTATTTAAATTACCTTTAAGATGTTCACTTTTGCTGAAAACAAGAAATTAAAAAAACACATTTCAAGTATTGGAGTGAGATAGACTTTATGCATCTTGAAGAATTTCAATAGAAGATTGCACCTAAAATGATTTTGTCTAATCAAGAACATTAGCAATATTTTAGAAAAAATGTTTTCCTCTTACCCTACTCATTCTCATTTTGGGGCCTTATTTTATTTTCAAACCATTACTTTTTAAAAAATAATCAACAGTTAAGTTTAATAAATTGTACTTCATTTTTCCACACCAGTTTTCACATTTTCGTTTTTTTTTTAAAACATACAAAATATGTTCTTTAATTAAAATGTGATATGATGAGAATATGTTGGTGTGTATTCAGAGAAACTCTGTCAATGCTGGTTATGTTTTCAGAATCAACAAGAAGCTACATAAACCTTTATTAACTAGAGTAAAAATAAGATTTTTTAAATATATGTATAATATGTAAGATAAAATTCAAAGTGAAAAACATACTTCAAGTTTATTTAGAAGACTGAGAGTTTTAAACAACCTGGAAACAATGCTTTATTGCATTTTACTAAAGGACTTTAGTGTAACTTACCTGACAATATTATGAGGAAAATATTATAATTTTACCATTGTTCTTAACTAGATTCAATTGACTATGCCTTTAAAAATATTTTAAAATGTGTGCAAGTCCTCACATACATAGGCAATTAAATTATGCTTCTCTTAAACTCAGCATATCTTTAGTTTTGTTGTATTAAAATAATTATTCATGTTCTGTGTGTGTGTGTGTGTGTGTGTGTGCTCGCACGTGTGTGTGTGCTTTTTTATTTTTAATTTTGAGACCGTGTTTTGCTAACTTGCACGTGCAGGCCTCAAATTTATAACCTCCCTGCATCCGCCTTACAGATTGCTGGGAATATAGGCATAGGCTACTGCATCTGATCATTTTTAAAAACAATTTTGGGTAAGAATATTCTCACCATATCACATTATAATCAAATAACATATTTTAAAAATATTCAAAACAGTGATGAAATATGAGAAATTATGTTGCCAAAATGAAATAAAACTTATTGAACTTAATTGTTGGTTGCATTTCAAAAAGTAATAATTTAAAAATAATATAGCAGAAGGCCTCAAAATGCAACAAGTAGGGTATGGGGAAATTTTTCTTCTAAAATCTTGTTAATACTCTTGACTAGAATTACGTATAATGAGGATAACAAACACATGCTAATCCTAGAAGTAGCTAAAGGAACATAAGTTAAAATTTATATATTAAAACATTAAAAACAAGAAAAAAGAATAAAGTAAAAATAGTATGTATTACTTATAACCACTTGAAGAAACAATACAAAGATAATGAAAATCAAACCAGCTAAAAGTATTTATGAGTAGGAATTGATGAGATTGTAAGCATAAAGTCAAATAGATAATAAATTCACATATAGCAGTTATCATATGAATGTGACTGTGTTCAACTAGTTTATTAAAACTAGAAGCTTTTAACTTATAAAATATCTAAAATCAGATCATACTTTCAAAAGAAATTCTGAACTCAGTAGAAGAGATATGCAATAAAGATTACCAAGAAAATGCAATAAGCAGAAATCAGTTTTTGTGATAGCTTACTGTAATAATTAAAGAATTTTATTACTATACTTTTTTCCTAATATTTATTATGTCAGATAGAATAGTAGGAATTCTAGCATCTACAAAATAGAAATCAAGACAAAGTTTTCAATTAGTAAAATATAGATATGTTTTGGTAAGCATTGTAGTTTACCTTAGAAAACTGTAAAACTAATGCAAAAATTCCCTAGCCTGTAATAAAAATGAAATGGTTAATATATAGGTAAAGTAGGGACTGGCAATTTCTTCAGTTGAGGGTCAACTAATAATTATTTACACTTGCTTTGAAGCTCAAGCAATATCATTTAAAACAATTGGACTCTTCTGTTGTATAATAAAATCAGCCCAAAACAACACATAAGCAAATGAATGTGTCCCAATAAAACTTTATGAGTAGAAGCAAACAGTGGCTGCATTCAGCCTCAGTCAACATAATGTTTGGGCCTCTGATAAAAATTATTTGAATTAAAAATATACACTCAGTAAAATTCTGAATATTCATTGATTTCTTGGAGCTGTGATGTTACTACTGGTTTTTAAATATTTTGTTAATGTAACATTTAAAATGGACACTTGTAATGCATAGCATAATAGGTTTACAAAATACATACATCTGTGTAACTAAGAAAAAGAATAGGTTTCTATTTGTTTCTTTATGTTTCAAAACTTTCTAAAATGCATGTACTATATAGTATTGTGCACAGATTGCTTATATATGATACACAGTAAAATCTGAAGAATAAATATGTCTTGAACGTACTCCTAGTAAATTGCATATTTCCATTATCCAGTCCCTCAAGCATTATTTTAGACTGGAAGGTATTTTAAGGAGAATTTACAACAAATTATTTTAGAGGATGTATTATTAGAACTGTCTCAGTACCCTAACAAGGACTTGGGTGAATTTTTATTTCATGGAAACCATGAAATAAAATATTTTCTGAGGTGTGAAATCTCTCAACTTTGCCTGCCAACCTCACAAAGCTGCCATATATTTAAACCCACCGTGACCTCTGCAGTAAGGACAATAAATTCATATTTATTTCCTGTAATTTTTCTCTCATGGCTTCTCAGAAACCTTACATTAACAAACATTTCTTTTTTCCTCCTGAATATTCAAGATCACTTCTCAATTAGATCTTTCTCAGTAGCTCTTAGTGGTAATGAATTCTTCCTGAATTAACTAAAATATTTATCTTAATACAGATTCTCTATATAAAAATGCCATATGTTTTATAGATGTCACTTTATTGTTTTCTACTAAACTATTTTTTCTGCAGTGCTCTTAAATGGACATAACTTGCTCAATTACTAGTTCAGACCCATAGGAAAGATAAATCTTTATTTTTAAAACTGGTTTCTCATTTCTGATTGAGTCCCACATTTGTCTGATGATAGATAACTGTTTTCAGTTAAATTTAGTCCAACTCAGGGATTAATGAATCAATTTGAGATGTATAAATTAGTCACAGTCTAGTTAAAACTTGCCATTTTTATTCTCTATCTTGGGTCCCAGGATTTATAGTCAGGAGTGAGGGAAGTGAATGGGAAGGGAAAGTCCTGTACACATTGCTCTCAAATAGTACAGTCTATATGAAGTGTTTTGCTCATTTTACAAGCTGTAGCCTACTAACTATAGCTTCTGATTATAAAATGGGCATGGCTCTGAAGCAGCCTGGACAGTGTCAGATACAAGTCCCGTGCAGTCCTCTGGTTGAGGTATTGGGTAGACATTCATGCCACTCCCTATTTCAGCCAGGTCACTCTATTACATGATATTCTGATGCCCGAAATCTCTTGAGACACATAATAAACTCTAAGGATCTTCCCCACTGCTTTCCTAACACCAGAACTCCTTCTGTCTATGGCTACCATGCAGCGTCTCCTGGTTGTCCCTGAATCTGTTGATGTGATATCCATGCAATACTTAACCATTTTCTGAGAACAACCTGAAAATAATGGTGTTGGTGGAATTTCTATTTACTCCAGATGCCAAAACATTAGAAAGCAAATTAACTATTAGGTATAGCAACTCGAATTTTTTTTTAAAGTTTATTGGTACATTTTTGGTATAAAATACAGTTACATTCATCATTGGGGTCTTGTACCTTTACATGAGTATCTTGGTTCTTATTTTTTTCCTCTTCCCTTGCCCACCCTTCCCTATTTGCAAAGACCTTGTTTCCATTTTTTTCCCTCTTTTCATACTTTTTCCTTTCCCTTTTTACCCTTCCCCTACCCCTCCCAATACCCCTGGACTTTTAGACCTTTTCTTCCTGTTACACAATATCAGTTATACATTTTTTAAATTACAATATTAA
>NW_004624844.1:6530451-6563395 GCF_000247695.1 Heterocephalus glaber | reverse complement strand
TGAGTAATTATTTCTGATTTCATTTTTCCCAGATCCTCTTTTGTTGCCAGTTCAGAGAGTCCAGGTGGTTGAGGATCAGATTGTTCTATCTCATTTTCCTTTGGGGTTGCTGTAGGTGATCCAGAAGTCTGTTTTTTAGACTTGTTTATGTGTCTTCTCATTTCCACAGAAGGGGGTGCTTCTGGCACCCGCATGGCTCACCTTCTGTGCCCTAGGAGCTTGGGATGGCAGGGGGGATCTTCCTTCTGGGTCTGGGACTGGCTCAGCTTCTTTGCCCTAGGAGCTAGGGACCGTGTTGGGGGAGCATCCTTCTGAGTGCTGGGACTGGCTGAGCTTCTCTGCCCTAGGAGCCTGGGATGGAGGCAGGGAGCTTTCTTCCGGGTGGTGGGACAGGCTCACCTTCTCTGCCTTAGGAGCCTGGGATGGCAGTGGGGGAGCTTCCTTCCAGGTGCTGGGACTGGCTGAACTTCTTTGTCCTAGGAGCCTGGGATGGATGGAGGTGGGGAGCTTCCTTCTGGGTTCTGGGACCAGCTGAGCTTCTCTGCCCTAGGAGCCTGGGATGGAGGCAGGGGCTCAAATTTTTTTGATGTTATTAACAAAAATTTTCTGCATTTTTGTAACATGATTATTTAGAGTGGATTTATGCAAAAATGGAAGAATAATAATAAAAGCTCTGTAAAAATTACTTTGAGGCAGTTTCTATAAACAAACTTGAAAATTAGATAGGTATAGACAAAGTTAAAGTTAATTAGATATTTATTAATTTATCTGTTTGTGTTTGAATAGATGAGTTTCCTAAATAACCATGTGACAGCTCTGGCTGATTCAAAGAGAGATGAGAATAGAACTGGCTAGTTCTCCAATAAATAATAAAGAATTTTTTTTCTGGTGCTGGGAATTGAACTTGCCAGGTAGGTGCAGTTTCTCTGAGCAATATGCCCAGCCCTAAAGAATTCAATTTAAGTGCAGAGGATTTAGCCAAATGCGGCCTCCTCCTGTCTTGCAAGTGTAAGGTCCTGAGTTTGTTCTCCAGTACCAAAGGAAAAAAAATGCAATTTATGGAAATTTTTCCATTAACTATGAACACAGTTTTTATATAGTGGGATATTGACATCAGAATTCAGAAGAGGGAGCCTATTAGAAAGTAGAGAAAATTTTCAGAATTCCTTTCATTTTTTTTTTTTTTCAATTTTCCCAGTAAAATGTGTCCAAAGGTAAGCAGCAGTGTTAGACATCTGAGGAAGCCTAAGGAATAAGTTAGTTATCCAATAGAATAGTAAAATAAAAGCAATAAAAGAATAGAGTATAACTTGAGTCATCATGAAAGATGCACTTGAAATTTTTAATCACAGAGTTAACTTGTGAGCAGTTAGCATCACTATATAATTTTCTCCAGCTACGTCAGGTCAGATATATCTATATAGATATATCTATATATCTATATATCTATGCACAAAGTTAGTAGTCACAGTTGTGATTTGATCAAACAAATATGTATGGGAGGGAAATAATAAACAGATAAAGGGAAGTTGAGTGCATATTCAAGATAGGAAGATAATTGACCATGATATGTAAATTGGAAAAGAAAAGAGATATTATTAGAGAAAGACTAAGAGATTAATATATTGTAATTCTCAAGGAAATAGAAGGATTGCTAGCCACATGTGAATCTATCAGGAAAGTTGATAAGTAATGGAGATTACTTGCAATTACAAAGTTTGGGGAAATTTTTCAAGGCAAACATTCTCAGGTGATGAGAATGTTCTCCCATGTACTTTCTAATACATTAGCCAATAGCCATGGAAGCCTGCTCAGAGGTACAGTACACAACCTCAGCCCATTGCTAAAATCAAATTCAGTAACAGTATTTGGCCTGTTGGCTTTGAACATGATCCATCCTGTTCTCATCATTGCTTTCCTTGTTCCTCTACCTATTTTCAGAGTGAACCTCATTCCAGCTTTCTCACTAGGACACCTTATTTTTCTCTTGACTCTTCTTTCAAAACTAAGCTACCTCATTTTCCTGTATGCTTACATGACATCTATAGAGGAAATAGAAGGAAGATTTTAGTCCCAGGAGTAAAAAAGAAAAAAAAGAGAAGAAAACTATGAAAAATTCACAACAAGGAAATATCTTCTCTAATGTAGAATGTGTTCATATGTGCTCTGAACTGTCCTGTGAGGAAATGAGATTTTCCTTAATAATGGCATTTAAATGGAAAGTACAAAATTGCCTGTGATGAACATAAAAATTATAGATTAGCACTAGGTGACAGACTTAGTTAAATATGTTCCAAGTTTTTCAATGAGTTATGAAGTATCATGAATGTGAGCTTAGAAAACAAATAAAGAATTTCTTTGAAAATGTTGTGTAACTGTATGTTAGCTTTTTATCACTATAACAAATACCTCAGATAATCAACTTATGAAGAGAAAAGGTTTATTTTGCTTTGCAAGTTAGGAGATTCCAGTCCAAGTGAAGCAGGAGAAAAGGTGGGATACCCAGACAGAACACTCTGACACACAAAGCAGGAGCAAATCGGGTCAGAGAGTGAATCTTGTCAGCCTCTAGAGCCCTGAATAAAAGTTTGCTCTTCTTTATATACCTCTTTTTACATCTACAAGGCTTAGTTTCATTGGAGCTTCTCTGGGAATATAGCAAGCAAGATTTACACAAGCAGAGCAGTGGGGAAGGCCGAGTTCTAGCAGAACTTTTGAGTTCATTGGTGATGGATTACAGAAATTGTCCTGGTAACTCAGGCACATTCCACAAAAAGCATAGTTACCCAGTTAACCCATAGTTGCCCAATTCCACAAGATGCCTCACTAGATCTTGCCTCACAGGATGAGGCAGATCTACTGCTTTTAGGCCTGTGATGAGCAGCACAGAATGTCAGGAGTGGAGGGCCAAGCAAAACTTCTCACCTAACAGCCAGGGAAACAAAGAGCACAGACAAAAGTTTGGGTTCCAACTACTACTCCCATGGAGGGGACATATCCAGAGACCTGAAGACCTCCCATAAAAACACACCTCTCAAAGGTTCCACCACCTTCCTACAACCCAAAGGTGGGGACCAAGCTTTTAACACAAGGGCCTATGGGGGAGACATTCAAAACTCAACCAGTGACTGCCATTTTTCACTCTCTTCCCTGACAACAAATTATGCTAACCACATGTATTCATGTGCACCAGTGAGTCGCTGTGAGAGTATAGTTAAAAAACTGTTAATTAGTAATAAAAAAGTAAGCTTTAATGACATGCATTCTAATTAGTATCATGAATAAAAAGTGATAGCATCTGAAATTTCTGAGTGTGAACTACTAAAAATATTTATTTAAGAAATACATCAAAAAGATATTTTACACACATCAAATTTTACAGATTTCTGAAATTAATTTCTTATGACTCAAAAGTAAGGGGCTCTACACAGCAACTGTCAATCAAACATTAAATTTAGAGGAAATTATTGAGTTCCAATAAAAAGGTTTTTTATAAAAATAAAGATTGATAATTACACTAATTTCAACATCAGTGAAAGAATGACATGCATGGGAACATTTTCACTCATAAAATAACTGGAATATTAGAAAAGCATGTGCATAGATATCAGAGGTATCTACTGGAAAGAGATGTTCCAAGTGGGGCTGAGAAATAAGGAAAAAATCTTCCTAGCATCACGAATTTAGAGCAAAAAAAAAAAAAACCATCCTATTTAGAATACTGGGAATTTAGAAGGAGTGCTTCCTGAAGACAATTAGTTTTAAAATGTCAGATTTCGGTTCATTATTAAATTTGGTGCAATGAACTCTTTCTTGGTGAAAAAACATAATTACTTTTTAAATGGAAAGGATAAATTTGTCCAAAATATCCCACATTCACTTGTAACTTCTTGTCGTTACCAAGTACATCTATGATAAATTCTAATAAAGGGAGAAGTGACACAGAGTGAAAGAGAAGGACAAACTCACAACTAAGGCATTACCAGTTTTATGTGCTCATCAGTATCTGCAGTGTGTGTGTGTGAATGTGAATCTATAATCATGTAATTATACAATTTTAAAGTGTACATGCATGTATTAAATTATCAATCAATAAAATCACTGACTATCATGTCAGCATTTTAACATTTATATATAAGTATTCTAAACAGGGGTCTTTAAGTAAGGAATCAAAAAATATTCTAGTACTTTAGGTCCTTGTAAAGATAAATGAGCAAAAGGAAGGAACTACTCTCAAAAACTAGCATTATCAAAAATATCAAAGAAAGCTAAGGAAAACATTTTAAATGATTAAAGTAGTCTTCCGTATCTATGGGCTTTCCATCCATAGATTTAATCAATCACAAACCAAAAAACTTGAAGAAAACTGTGTCAGTACTAAATATGTATGCATATTTTTCTTGTCACTATTTCCTAAACAATACAGCATAACAACTATTTACAGAGGATTTACATTGTATTCAGTATTAAAAGTAATCTAGAGGTGATCTGAAGTACACAGGAAGATGTGTCAAATACTATGTGGCATATTTATTAAGGCTTGGAGGATGTTAGGATTTTTGAACTGTGAGAGGATTCTCAAACCAATCCCTAATAGATAACAAATAACTCTCCTTATTGGAGACTTTCTCAGGAAATATTCCTTGATAAAGCCCAATATAATTCTTTTAAAGATGTTGTGATTTGTTTTTCCTCTGCCTGTTCCTGTAACTTTCTTTCTTTGCTTCAGTTTTTCATTTTGTGCAGTTTAAATACTTATGTTTATGTGTAGATTTTTTGGTATTTGTGCTCCTTGCTTTTTCCTAAATTTCCTCGATCTATGGATTGGTGTCTTATTATTTTAGAAAATTCTTGGCCTTTATATTTTCAAATATGTCATTCATCCTATTCTGTTTTTTTCTCCTTCTTGTATTCTGAATATACACATGCAATTATTTAAGAACTGCATCATAATTGTTGCTTGTTTTGTACTTTTTTGTTTATATTTCTTTTTCAGACATTTCCACTCTCATATCTTCAAGTCCACTGATTCTTTTTTCATTCACATTCAGTGTACTGAGGAGCTCATCAAAGATATTTTTCATGCTAATTATAATATTTTTGATTTATAACATTTTTTTCATTTTTGGTTTTCATCTCTCTGCTTACATTACCAATCTGTGAGAATGTTTTCTACATTTTTCAACTAAAGCTCTTACATTTATCTTAATTATTTTTGTTTCCCCATATGAAAATACCACAATCTGGATCATTTCTGTGTCTAATTCTTACATATGCTTTGTCTTTTCAGAATGTGCTTTTACATGCCCTTGACACGTCTTTGAATTGCTTTGTGAAAGTCGCACATGCTGTCTTGAGTAATAGTGATGGAAGTGAATGAACTTCTAGAATAGTTTCATGTTCTCAAGGCCAGTAATTTGTATTTGATGTTTCCTGAAGGGGTAGTTGCCAGAGGGTTCACATTTCTCTTCTGTCCATTGTTTCCTCTCTCCTACTCTGCGCCCTCTGGTAGAACTTCCAGCATCTCAGCCTGGCAGCACTTTGAACCTCACTCCATGTGTGGGAGGGGCCTATCTTTTCAGGGCTCAGGGTTTTAGGGGAGGGGAACTTTTCATCATCTTATGATTAAAACACATTTTTTAAATGTTACCGTGTCTCTAGGCAGTCTCTTTTGGAACTGTTTCTTAGGTTTTTCTCCTTGTAGGTGGGAAAGTAAAGTTGGAAGTGCTGTAGTCAGAGAAATCCTTCTTCATCAGGTGAAAGAAGGTTCTGGTAAAGTCTTTCTGCCCTCCACCTTCCCCTGAAAGCCAGCGTTTTGTATGGTGAACATCCTGGTCTGCTTCAACTATTTTCCCTTTCTTTCTGAGTCTTCAGAGCCAGATACCTGGCTGTTTCCTGTGCATAAATCGCACCAATGTCCTACCTCTACCCGACATTGCAGCCGTACAAGATGATCTCATGCCAGTCCTTGCTTGGCAAATCCTCACAGCTGGCATTGAAGGTGTTTCCTGTCTGTGATTCTAGGAGCTTTTACCATACAGACATTCCCATCAGTGATTTCAACATAATGTTCTGCTCTGTAAGCTCAATTGTACGAGGCATCTTCCAGAAGTTGTTGCTTTTCCATTCATTCTAAAAATGGAGATGTAGACTTCATTTCCTCCGTTATGTGCCACAGTCCAGAAGCTGATGCAAGGTCTGACTTCGAACATTTACAACTGCAAAGGCACAGGTAAAGAGATTTCCCCGATGTGTTATTTCAGATAGAGATGAACGTAAATGATCTCAAGACAAAGAAAGAAACGTGAAGCCTCTGCCAAATACACACACCACCAGATTTGAAGGATGTTTTGTGACACATTGATAAAGATTTCAGATGGAGCAGTATTTTTCATGTCATATAAGTTGCCTGAGAAATGTGTGAGTGGTTATAAAAGGATCTGAAAACATTTTGAAAGTAGTTACTACTGGATAAATGTTGTATTTCTTTTTGTTTTACTACATTTGTTTAGTGTTAACTTGGTTTCTTTTTCTATTAATTAGTAAAGTAGGATTAAATTAAAATGTGAATCTCAGGGAGCATTAATTTAGGCCATTTCTGAGGTTGGTCAAACATATCACAAATGTTTAGATTATAAAAATGCATTACAGTAAAAGATATTGTCCTTAATCCCACTCAGGTACTAGTTTTGTATAGATATCTTTAGTTGGGCCCTCCTGGCTGCCTCAGTGACCAGAATTTATTCAAAACATTCACATTTTATGTTCAGTTTAATTTTGAGGAAGAGCCAGAAGGCTCAAGGTGTCTTATCTGATGAATACGGTATATGAGAACACACTATAATGTTTTTAAGAGAGTAACTTTCCTTTGGATGTCACTGGGTAGCAGCATTCCCCACATTTTTATCACACTTTATAAAACAAGAAAGAGGACTCCCAGAACTGCTCCAGAAAATGGCAAAAACAATGGGAAAAATGCGTTTGAAGTGAGGGGTAGTTTTTTGAGGGTGATTTACAGCAATGTGTCTTGTGCTGTAATGAATTTTTTAAAAATTTAAACACTGAATGTATACTTCAGTCACTCCACATAATCATTACTCTCATTTCCAAATCACATTTCATAATATTTTAAAGCTTTCAATTTGATTCCCTATTATCTTGTAGGACAAAGATCACAAGACAAATGGTTGGTGCAGTGTAAGCAGAGGGCACAACACTCTTATTCTTTATAAAGTTAAGATGATTTGAATTTTAAAAGGGGAATAGTAAATATATTTTAGACTGATTTTAAAACAAAAGTCAATGATAAATTCTAATCAGTTTGTCTCCATTTATATGTTTTATAATATCTAAATAAATATTTTATAGAATTTTAAATTCTTCATTTTGCTGTAATTTTCTGAGAAACATTATATAAATACTTAGTGTTTGAAAGAAATCATTAATAACTTCTATAATTATTCCTGAAATTATCTGCAACAGCAGCAGTGGTAGCATTCCTACTACATATTTTACAATCAATGCAGTTAGAAAAGAATAGTTTTCCCCAAATAGTACATATAAAATTTTTGCCAATGTAACATTAACAAATTATTTATCATAATAGCTACCTTTAAAACATCACTTAAATTATTAGAAAAATGCTGTCATAGGTCCCAATAATTGAGTTGGGTTTTTAAAAAGTAAGCTCAGTATTGAAGTTCTCAGCATTTTTTTTGTTTTATTTGTTCCTAGTCTTTTAATTTATTCATAGTAAAGCTACCATAGGTTATTGAAATATTGCAAAGATCAAAGATTATGTACATTTTACTTGCATATTTTTGATTCAGAAGGCAGAAACACTCTGGCAAAAACTTAGTGTTTATATATACTATGGTAATATTTGTGCAAATATTCACAAAGTATGAACATTGGACAGTAATTTACTCTTAGTCGACTTTTGGTGAGGCATTTTGCAAATCATTGTTCAGTCCTTTTTTTACTTTTTTTTTTACTTTTTTTGACTTTTTTTGGACAATTGTGGTTTAGTGAGGAAATTTTATCATAGTGACCAAAAATATGAAAAGTTAATGATAGAATGCAAAATAAGCAGCGAGATTTATCTTTCAAACAATGGGTAGCAAATTAAAAAGTAATCACGTTTACATATAATATACATTCATATATCATCTAAATATAAAAAAAGATTATTTTCCCTGACAGCATGCATTATGTGAACTCTATGACTTCTCTGAAACAATCCAAGCAAAAGAATAATGGGAGGGTAATAATTAACACTGTTGTCTCATGATGACCTTCTCTGTTATTGTATGTATTTCACACAACTCGAAATGATATTGAGAATATGTGCTGCCAGCATAGGAGAAGAAATAACTGAAGGATAAGAGAAAAAAGAGGATAAGATAAAGAGAGGTCCAGCATAGTTTTAGTTTAAAAACCTGTGCTGATAAGTCTGAAGTCTCAAGTGGCAGTGTGTTTGAATTTGGACTCAATATGAAAACTCTACAATAAACAAAACATTGGAACTTCCAGTGTCAAGATTTAGCTAAGTATGTAAGTTGCCTTAGAGACATAGGGATGAATTAAGCTTTTTGGGAGCCTTGGGGACAGATACAATAGTAAAGACTTTTGCTTAAGTATTATTATTAGTACCAAGGATTGATCTTAGGACCTTGTGCTTGTGAGTCAGGCAGTGGCACCACTGAGCTAAATCCCCATCTTGGAAGGGTGTGTTCTTGTCTCTAATCTCTCTCTCTCTCTCTCTCTCTCTCTCTCTCGCTCTCCCTCCCTCCCTCCTTCCTGTATTCCATGAGTTAAGGACCTTTCCTCTGCCATGCTTTTTCTCCCTTAGAGCCAAACAAGCAAAGACTGAGTCCTAATACACCTAATACACCTACTGTGTGGCCATATGTGAGTTAACAATACCTACTAGATTCAAAGGATCTATAAGGCAGGCACAAGGCCTACTGATGTTTGTCTGTAGGACACTGAGGCTCAGAGAATGTGTATAATTTGCCTGTGTTCTAGTTAAATACTGTTAGATATGAATTTGAAACCAGGCTTGTACCTCTATGTCCTTAACATTTGAATTGTTGAGCATTTATTAATTCATTCAATCATTTATTAATTCTTATCATTATGTCTTATGATTCATTACACCATATGAGGCAATACTCAAGATACAAAAATGGACTAGAAATTCAAACATTCTAAATAAACTTGTTGAAATAAATGCAAACAGCCCAATAAAATGAGAGAAGGAACAAAACAAAAAAGAAATTCCAGGACAAGCTTCCATGTTGTTATTGACAAACTGACTAGTAATTGGCTAGTAGAGATTAAATTTCAAAATATCAGTTAACTTAAATAATATGGTATGAATTATTGCATGATAGAGTATTAGTATTTGTTTTACAAATGGAAATGGTAATGACATATTATGAAAGTTGCATAATTAAGGAATAAATCATATTAAGAAATGATTTTTATAATTAACTCAAAATGTGCAAAAACTTCAATAAGTAAAATTTTCCTTACATTACTCTGCACAATATCCTAGGATCTTTGTATTTGTGTGTGTCTGTGAGTGTGGGAGGTAGAGTGAGGCTCATCTTTCTTAATAAAAGAAACTTCAGTGTGTCAAATAGAAATCTATTATACTCTTTCCATATAAAATTGCCAAAATGCATTTCTCATAATAAACAAAAAAATGTTTTGCTGGAACTTACAACCCCTGACCCTAATTCTGCTCTTTGGCATTAAGAAAACAATCCAATCTCTCTTCCACATGATTCTAATAAAAACATTTATTAGAAAGCAGGAGATGTTTTTATTTTTTGTGTACTATAAGGGAATATAGAGACGATCCCAGGAGAATTTTTGTGTTGTTTGCCTGCATGCCAACTCAAACTGCTTCAAAAAAGAAAAAAAGCTATGTGTAACGTGGTCAGGAATCAACATAATGAGTACTGTGCTATAAAGATGCCTCATACACCAGAAACACAGAATCAAGTGCAGCAGAAATTGCCTGGAGAATTCAAACTAAAAGGAGTTCTGGCAACTGAAGAAAATATAGTTCTTCAGGGGATTCATACAAAATTCCTCTTCCATTTTTCAGAGACGAAAAATCAGGGAAGTTTATGAGGGAAGTTTATAAGGGCAAATTTTGAAACAGTCACTGAAAGAAAATAACATCTAAAGCACCTATGTAAATATCATAATGAAATATCTATTGTCCAGGTGGTAATACTTTTTGTGTTTTATATGGATCAATGCTAACATAATGACAGTATGAAAATCAAGATAAATATATATTTATAAAACATTTTGATATAATTAATATTGTGTCACATTTGCTTCACATTAGTTTATATTAAAAAATAAGATGTTATGAAAACAGTTTATTTCCTGTGGTATTTGGTGCAATCCTACTTTATTCCTTCAAAGTAACCACTATTGGGGTCAGGGATTTAGCTCAGTGGTTTTGCCGTCTGCTGAGCAAGCACGAGCACCCAAGTTCGATCCCCGGTACCAAAAAAAAAGTAACCACTATTCTGACTCTTGTTATGTGTTACTCATACACATTTTTTGTCTTTGTAATTTTATATATTTATGTATCTATAAATATACACATAATATGTAAATATATAAATAGTGTACTTTTGGTGTAAAACTTTAATGAATGGTATTGCTATTATATGTTTGCATGGGATTCATATTAATATATTTTGCTCCAACGCATTAAGTTTTATAATTACAGATATTTACATTCAATTTCAATATCTATTGTCTTCTTGGTGGATAAGTTTCCAAAATATTTCTGCTTCAGTTAAAATTGTACAAGAACTCTCTAGATTACACAACTACACTCATCAAATTTATCTCTAAAACATCTCTCTACTAAAAACCCCTCTTGTATGTTTTAATATGAATTAGGTAGTTTACATTATATAAAATGATTGTGTATTTACCTGGTCAGAAATTTTAAAACCATGTTAGATACACCTGTTGAAATTTCTATTTGGAAAATATGTAGACATGATAACAATAATTGTTTGGGTTTTGTGGTTTGGAAACACTTGGAGGTTACTAATCCTTACATGCCTTTTTAATAGTCAGCAACTTTTCTATTTTTGCATACCAGAATATCAAAGTTATTTTATACTTTATGTTAGACGAGACCTCAAGCAGACAAATAGATTTTATGTAATCAGAAACCAAAGCTGTATGATTTGAGAAATGTTCACATACATTTTTGTGTAGCTTCTAGCCTTGATTCTTTGCATCTTGCAAGATTTGGGACATGAGTCACCCAGGCAAACCCACTACGAATGTTTTGTGAGCCAGCAGCTAAGGGACTTTCTGTCTTGACTCAGACAGTCTGACCTGTACTGGGCAGAATATAATCCTGTAACTGATAAGGCATGTAGTACAATTCAGAAATTTTACAGTTCAAATTATTACTCCATCAATGATTAGTTGTGTGGTTTTGGCTAATAATTTAATTTCAAACTGGCAATTTATTATCTATGCAGTGGGAATAATGGTTGTGAGCATAGCCCATTATGAATGATAATGATGGATAGAATGTATTCAGTGTTCATTTTTTCTAAGCACTGAGGTACATGCTTTTAATTCATATATTCACTTAATACTGCATTAAGGCAATGAGACAATTGATTCTGGGGGCTCCATTTACTTTATTTTGATGTGCTTGCATTTCCAGCAGATAAGAAAAAGTAAGCACATAGAAACAAAGTAAGTTATACAAATTTACAGAGCTACTAAATGATAGTGTTAGGAAATAATGCAAGGTATTTTTGATCTATGGCCATCACTCTTAATCCACTGAAAAATTGCACTCTTAACTTGTACCTGTTATTTAATTCCTTATATCAAGATGAATTGTTTTCAGCCTGCAGAAACCTTTGAAGTAAAGGTTCAGAGAACACTTTATATTCTTTCAAATAACATTGAAAAATATATTACTTTGGGAGTCCTATTCAGGTATTAGTCTCAGGATTGCATTAATACACAAAGGCTTTGAGAAATTCTTAGCGTTTGTGGGTTTCAGATGTTCTTATTTATAAAACGTAGAAGTTTAAAAGTTCATTCAAGCTAACTTGAAAATGTACATAAGGTTCTATGTACTTTCATAAAAATATCTATTTAATGTATCCTATCTTTTGTCCTTTGATACATAAAGCTCATAATTCACAGGTATCATATACAGGAAACAAAAGCTAGCATTGTTATATATTTTTTGAAAATCTTCCTATAACTCTTATATGACACATATGAGTTATTATTCAATTTCTTTCTTAATACAATCATTTGTCTTTTGTGAACAAATACTATTTATAAAGTGGTTTATATAACAAGATCTTAAAAACTTGTTTGTTATAAAAAGTATGCTGATGAACATACGATCAGTCACACATTGTCCATATTATACGGCTTATGATGAACAACTTCATTTACCCCTTCATTGTTTCTGATTTGACAGATTAACTAACATAGAAGCACAGGTATTCAGAAAGAAAACCTTGGTGTTCTTGAGCTGAAGCTTAACTCAGATATACTGATGTTCGTATGTTTGATCTCTTGGGTGCCCTACATGAAATCCATGTGCTAAACTGATATAAAATTAACCGAAGTGGATTTCTATTTCAGCAGTTTATAGGGCACCAGGAGTAAAAGTTTTGAAGCATTCTTTTAGCCTTCTCAGTGGCTGAGCTAATTTTTTAAAACTTGATTTCATCTGAATATATTGAAGACAATTATATCTTATAGTTAGGGAGAAACACATGATTTTGGGGATCACTTGGTTACCCAAACAAGTTGTAAATATGCATACAATTATTTACATTGCATAAAGGGTTAACTGGGAAGACCACGGTAACTCAAACTGGGTGGAAACCTGATGGTTTACCTATTTTAATAAGCAATTGATTCCATGCAAAATAAAGTGAAGTAAAAATTATGACCTTTTAAATGACAATCACGTTTTTTGAATTAGAAATATTTTGACAGTATAAAATACTATCACTCAGATGATATATTTAAATTCATTGGTTTCTGATACTTATTATTTTCCTATTCAGTCTAATGATCCTTGTTTAAATCACTACCATAAGAGGTTAAAATTTGATTGCTATTTTTGAAGTAAATGGAAAGGTTTATTGTTCCAGGGGAAAAATATGTTCATGACCAAATTGATAATGTATTTCTAATCTGTGTTTTGTGACTAATCAGAAATCCTGTTTAATGATTCTGGATTTATACCATGAAAATGTGGATTCTCACATGTTTGTAATAACAGAACTTCTATTGGTTGGTTTTATTTGTAAATATTCAACGAAAAAAAGAAAGTGAATATGATTAATTGCTACCAACTTTTAAAAAATTCAGTGGTTCTTGTTATATAAATTTTTGGAAAATTTTAATAGCTGTAAACTAGTTTTCTTTTAGTTTAATATAGTCAGAATCAATTAAAACTGTTACAGCAGTTTTCTTTACACAGCCATTTTTAATATATACTAATATTCTTTACTAAATTCTTACCAATATAATCATTGGAATGGTAGTGGACACTACCACCTTTCTTTTACATGTACATCACTTTAAAAATCTATGCTCAAATATGACACTTCATAAATTTCAATGTCAACCTGACCATTCTGGAGTCATTAAGTAACTGTTTTTAATAACCAGAGAGAAGTCTTAGTATATGTGTATAGAAATGAAATTATATCATAAGCTAATTAGATTCAATCTGTTTTCAAATACTTTAGTACATAATAGGATTAACCCAAAAAAAATTTCTAAGTTATATCACTTTAAACTGGATTTGTAATACAATTACAAATACATTTATATGTAGATAAATAGATACAGTGGATGTAACTTTGTCTCATTCCTTATTGCTTTCTATAAGTGTATGTTAATTTCAACTCTGAGACTGACGATAGAAGTAACTGTGTAACATTTTTCTCCCAGTATGCCTGTAATTCTCAAATTGGTTTCTTCAGTTCAGCAATATCGGCATCTCTTGAGAACTGGTTAGAAATGCAAACTCTTGAGCCCCCAAAACAAATCTGCTAAATCAAAATGTCCGGTAATAGGTTCAGTGATCTATTTTTTAACTGGGTCAGTACATGATTCTTGTGGACATTAAAGCTTGAGAGTCACTGCCTTGTGCCTTTCCTCAAACCCAGACAAAACAACTTTGCAAAGGGGACCTCCCAAGTGATTTTGATAAGTTGATCTAAAACATAAAGATGTTATTCAAATATTTAAGCTACTCTTATTTGTATAGAAAGAAAAGCATATTTAAATTTTATATTTATCAACATATTTAAGGACATATGTATCAAAACTTCAATTTTGGGATTTTTTCACTGTTCATTTTCAAATCAGTTTTTTCCTAAATACTACCTAATGTATTATATTAGATGATTCTTGAGCATCTCATCATGTATTAAGTAACCATCTACTTGCACAGATCCACGGAAAGTGAAAAAATATCAATTGAACGCTATTCAGTTAATTTCTAAACACTTTAGCTACAGGATAGTTTTAACTAGGAGTTTGGACAGATGCGTATTTAAAAAACTCGTTACGGACACGTTGCAAATGAAATATTTTTAAATATACCTTTAAATCTCTTTAGGCAATAAGCACAACAGCTATACTAACAATGTGTTTTATGTTCTGTAATATTTTCTTGTATTAAATGGGATATTTTCCAGGGAAATTTGAGTAAGTGTAGGCTATAGTACATTGACTTATGAGCTCCATAGTGTGACAGTGATCCTGCAGATGCATTGCAAGTATAAATGAGCCAGCCAGAAGTGAAAACATAATTTTTTTCAATGAATCTGAAAGATCTAAAGGCAAATATAAAAGTACATTTTGTTGTTACCTGTGTTAAGTATTTTAATAGAGAACACACACTCCTTAATTTAGAAAAGAATACCATTTTTCACATTGAGTTTGTTCAAGAATATCTGACAGCATTTTAGAACTCATTTGGTTCTGCTCTGAACCTACTAGTGAATATATCACTCAGGGTGAGCATGCACATTCTGTGAATACAAATTCAAGTGTGCATGAAATATTTTCAAGACATCGGCCTCACTGTCAAGATGAGCATGTACCCTAAAGGAGAATGTGTGTGAGCTGTACAGACTTTGTCCTCCATTCTCGCCATTTCCATGCTCAGCTACTAGATGTGGCTGCCTAAGCGATCCATGGAAACACTCATGCAGAGAACTTTGCTTCGCTGTTGGCGATATGATTACAAAGAAAATTTTTTATATAATTCCCATAAAGACTTAAGGTCATGATTCAGAATCCTTAATACTATTTTTATCATATATTTTGGAATGATGAAGAAGTAAATAAATTGGAAAGAAAGAAAAAGGAATGAGGGAGAAAGAGAAGGGGAGGGAGGGAGGAAGAGAGAAAGAAAAGACTGATTCTGAGGTCTTCAGCCTTTAAAATGGAGAAAGTAGGGGCCAGGGATTTAGCTCAGTGTTTACCCAGCCTGACTCACAAACACAAGGTCCTGAGTTCAATCCCCGGTACCAAAAATAAATAAATAAATAAAATAGAGAAAATAGAAGGACTGTGAAGCTAGAGTTTTATAATAGCACCTGGTGTTGAATTGCTTAATTGCAATGGTCAGAGAGGAAAACTTGTTCCTCTGCCCACATAGGTTATGTGCTGAAGCCTGCAAAGTAACTTGGTAAAAGATGGTTTAACATAACAAAGGACAAACTTTATTCACACATATTTGTGGGAGCTCCTAAAGAATGATTTTTATTTTCCTGTTCTTGACCTAAAAATGTGGCTAGAAATACATTTTTATAACATCTCAGCAGAAAGGGAGAGGGAAAGGAAGTACAGTGGACCTTCAAGTTATGACCGGCCTGACATATGAACAACTTGGGTTAACTAGGTTAATCAAAGATTCATCTTCCTCTTGTTACCCAGGTAAACATCCAGATCTCAGCTGTACTGACTGACAACCATCTTGAGTTATAACCAGCCCTTGGAAGCCAATCAAGTTCGTAAGTCAAGAGTTCACTGTACTTTTAGAACAGCCAATGATTTTAGAAGAGTAGATCACGTGTTTGATAGCCTCATGTCCATCGTTGTTATTTATGGTCTTTCTCATCTGGTGCCAACATCTCTCTAGTAATAGAAGTTAGCATTTTCCACTCTGGGGTATAGCAGCTTTCTGAGGCAAGTATATTGCAGGTGATTTTTTCCCCCCAAAAGATTGTGTTTTTAGGGAAATGTTAGGGCAGGGACAGAGAGGGCAGGCAGAGTACCTTTCTGCATGTGCTGACTCTGAAAAGTCTTCACTTCAAAGTAATTTTCATGCCACACTGGTACATTCTGCTTCAGTTCATCACTGTCTCCTGGCAATGGTACCAGCTTGCTCTGGGTGAAGGAAGCTGAGGAGCAGGAATACTAATCATGTTTCTGACTGTTGTTAATCTTGGATCCCTGTAATTCACATCTATTGTATTACTGAGAGGATTTCTAATCATACCCATTACTCAGTCATCTTTATTATATTGACCTATTTTTCTTAAGACATTCTGTCAAGAACAATTTCAATATTAACAACTCAAGAGTCCATTATAATCTGACACTCTTCAGATTTCTTTTTTTGTTTGTTTTGTTTAGTTTGCTGAGACAGAGTCTCAATATGTAGGTCAGACTGGCCTTGAACTCACTATGGAGCCCAGGCTGGCCTCAAAGTCATGGCGATACTCCTGCCTCAGCCTTCTGAGTGCTAGGATTACAGGGGTGTGCTACCACTCCGGGCTTTCAGGTTTCTTCTGATAACTTATGGGCTTCTGTTTTTAAACATTTATATAACAAAAGAGTTTTAATAGATAAAAAAGTAATAACAATGATATACATTTATAAAACTATACATACACTTGAAGCATATACTTGCATATACTTGTATTTATCGAGAATTGTATGTCTAAATCATTTGTACTGTTCTCTGAAAACATCACTAGTAAAGTATTTGTGATTTTTAGTCACTGAAAATAGTGTAATCATAGAGACAAAAACAAAATCACTTCCAATGAACTTTTAAAAGGAGAATGTAACATCATAAAATAATTTTTATTTTTCTGTTCTTTGTATGGCAGTTTACTTATATTATCAGAGTTAATCCACAAGCATGTTACTTATTTACTTAGAAATAGAGCAACATATGGAAAGTGAGCTCAAGGGAAATCCATAATCCATGTCAATCTGCTGGAGAAAAAATAGGAAGATTTAAGAGAATAATCTGTTAATTAAAAATTCTAAAAATAAACAACAAAGCCATTTAGTTCTGCACTACATAGTTCCTAAATTCAAACAATATTGTGAGTGCAGTGTGATCAGAAGCTGCATTTCTCTTTGTCTCAGTGCTTTCTGAGCACAATCAATTTAACAAGTATCCCGTGCGTTACCTCCCAGCAGATGGTCTCTGTCCTGTCTCTATCAGCTGTCCAGAGCTCTCATAAAATGAAGGTAAAACAATTTCACACTTGTCCTCAAGACTCTCAGACACAGTGTTCCACTGAATTATTTTCAAATGTAGGTTATTATTTTCACAAAGCAGATATTGTTTTAATAAAAAATATAGATACATGAAGAGTTGCCTAGCGTTCCTATGGTTATATGATTGCTTTAAAAATGTCCAAAAACCTATGGTTTATGGTACCTTTTTTCTAAATTCATTATATGCTATTTTTATAACACAGTATCACTAAAATACTAATCTGTTAAACAAATTAGTTTGCTCCAAACAATAAGTTTAGCTTCTTACCCTGAGACAATCCATTAAACAACCCAAAAGTCACTAAAGTAAATGCAGGGAAATTGCTGTCTTTTATTGCAAATACTTTAATAATCTTGAGCATCCACCATTTTAATATCCTAAGTTGTAGTCATATTGGTTTAGAGTTACTTTAGTAGACACAATAATGAGAGTGTAATTAAGAAGATGTTTTGAATTTTGCTATAATCTTCCATTTACACATATCAATAAATTACATTTTACCGTAGCAATAGGTTGAAGATAAGGGTAATTTTCAAAGAAGGTAGACTAGGTTTCAGTTTAAAGAAACAAAAAATGCCTTTGAATGGAATGAAATCTTGAGCAAAGATGCTTTTGGCAAAAGTATATTTGAGCGTTTGGTATTAAATCCACATCATAGATTAAAATTACAGGTTGAAAGAACAAAAATAAGATCAGTCATTTGAAAGCATCTTGGAAAATTTTTCTGACTTCTTTGTAGAAAATTAAGCCAATTACTACAAAGTAGCAAAATCAAAGTATTCATTTTGTGTACTCCTGTTCATTCTATTCTCATTCCCATATGGGCCAGGGATTTAGCTCATTGGCACTGCACCTGCCTGGCAAGCGCAAGGTCCTGAGTTCGATTCCTGATAAATTCCTGATTCCTAAATAAACAAATAAAAAATAAAAATACATACATAACTATAACAGCACTGTTTTGGTTTTGGTACCGAGGATCACACTCTTGACCTTGTGCTTTCGAAGCAGGTGAGGTGCCACTGAGCTAAATCCCTGGCCCATAACAGCACTTAATATGCTGAATTTCCCATGTAAATATGTAAATGTGACATACGGCATTACCAAATTCTTCCTTCCTTTTAAGAGCTTCATTTTTCCTCTTACCAAATTCTGCACACATTCAGTTTCCATTGAGGGCTGTTTGGGAGGGGACAATCTGGCCCACGTTCAGGCAGTGTTTCCTTTCCACTAGAGAAAGAAAACCCTATGTTAGGGCTTTTTTGATGTCTCAACTTGACTTGATTATAACCTCCTGTGACTAAGTCCCACATCAATGTGGGTATTGCTATCCGGGGGTTTGCAGATGAAACTCTGTTGATTCTTATTTGACTTTAAAAAAAGATTATCCCAGATAATCTGGTAGATTCTGACTCACTCTACTGAATGGGTAAATATTTTGTCTGTGGGCGAGAGCTTTGACCCCTACTCATGTGCTTCTGCATGTTATGTTCTTCAGTTTTTACATATGCCTACCCAATGGATTTCAAACTTTTCTTACCAACTCCTGCAATTGAATAAGCCAAGCCAAAGCTAATTCCATAACATGTTCATACATACATCAAAATATGTATAGATACATGAAAGGTTGACAGACAGACAGACAGACAGACAGTTTTCTCTGGTAGAATCTTCATGTTATTCCCTGTGACAAAGATGCAGTTGCTGGGAATTGATTTGGAGATTGAGCAGATGTACAGGGAAGTGATGTGTCTAGTGAATATAGGTGAAGCACCAACAGACTCCTTGATATGCCCAGACATATTCATAGCCCATGTTATGATCACTCTATCTTACTGATTTTTCAAGGACTGCTGATGACATTCTCTGCAAAATACATTTCTATTAAGAGATTTAGTACAAGTCTCTTCAGAAAATGTTGCTTTTTTGGATTCTACATCTCAACTGTTATTTACCATCTCCCCCTCCCTACCATTTATGGCAGATGTGTCTTTTCTTTAGGTCATTGCCAGCCTCTGCTGTTGGTTTTGTAGAGTAACTGGAACTTCACCCTTGAGGGGTCTAATGTTCTCCATTGAACCCACTGAAGTAAACTCATTTCAGATGCCATGTGTTCTCCATCAGAGACACTGCTTTTACAGAAAAGACATATCATATGTGCCAAGTTAGTTCGTTTCAGGCTCATAATCAGCTCAGAAACTAGTTTTCTGCTCTGGCTGCTCAAAATAAGAGTCTCCTTGTTACAGAACCTTGTGACTTTCACATTACTCTCTGAGTCTCCAGTTGGTTCTGGATTTGTAATAAAAATTTTGAAGCAGTATAAAATATTTGGCAATGAAATTAACGTGGTAAAATATTTCTATATTATGTTCTATTATAACCTAGTTCTTACAGAATTAGTGGTTTATATTTGTAGAAGCACTATTGAAATAAAATAACTTTGGACAGAACATTTCTGACCTGCTAGGTAAGACTGCCTTTTCTGTAATTTTTCAGAAATTTGTAAATATAGCTCTGTATTTTATATTTGTAAATATAAAATGAAGAAAAGTACAGAAAATATTTACTGACATAAGTTTAAATCACATACCCTGGTAACAAAAAATATGAGTAATAGTGGATTAAGAATTAATGTGCAGGGCCGGGGATTTAGCTCAGTGGTTTCGGTGCTTGCCTCGCAAGCTCAAGGTCCTGAGTTTGATCCCCAGTACCAAAAAAAAAAAAAAAAAAAAAAAAAGAATTAATGTGCAACTAATAGATGTTATAATATTTTTCTTAATTAAAGTAAATATCATTAGGTAATGATTTAAATGAAATGAACAAATTATTTTAAATAGATGTGAAAAAATAATTTTATATACCATAATACTTGCTTGCAAAAGATTTTCAGTCATATATAAATGCCTTAGTTTTTAAAATTCTACCAGTAAGCAGATACTTTAAAGAGTATTTATAAAATTTAGACTCAGGGCGGCAGCGGCGGCGGTGCTCTGCCCGGGGACCCGGGCGGGCGGCGGTGGCTGCTCCTGGGACCAGCCGCGCGCAATGACATTATCCACTGGGCATGTACTGACCAATGTGGCAGGTCTGAGAACATAGCTGAAGCTGAAAATAGGAAACCTGGGGGCAAGGAAGAGCTTTGAATCTTGAGGTGGGACGTTGACTCTAAGATGTCCTTAAGCAGTGGAGCCTCAGGAGGGAAAGGAGTGGATGCAAACCCGGTTGAGACATACCACAGTGGGGATGAATGGGACATTGGAGTAGGGAACCTCATCATTGACCTGGATGCCGATCTGGAAAAAGACCAGCAGAAACTGGAAATGTCAGGCTCAAAGGAGGTGGGGATACCGGCTCCCAGTGCTGTGGCCACACTACCAGACAACATCAAGTTTGTGACCCCAGTGCCAGGTCCTCAAGGGAAGGAAGGCAAATCAAAATCCAAAAGGAATAAGAGTGGCAAAGACACTAGCAAATCTACTCCAGGGACTTCCTTGTGCACTCCAAGTGAGGGGGCAGCTAGCAAGAAAGAGGTGCAGGGACGCTCAGGAGATGGTGCCAATGCAGGAGGCCTGGTTCCTGCTATTGCTCCCAAGGGCTTGGAGAAGGCGGCTAAGGCGTCACGCAGTGTAGCCAGCTCCAAAAAGGAGAAGGAGAACAGTTCGTCTAAGAGCAAGAAGGAGAGAAGAGAAGGGGTGGGGACTTGTTCAGAAAAGGATCCTGGGATCCTCCAGCCAGTTGCTTTGGGAGGACGGGGTGGTCAGTATGATGCAAGTGCGGGGGTGGATACAGGCGCTGTGGAGCCACTTGGGAGTATAGCGATTGAGCCTGGGGCAGCGCTCAATCCTTTGGTAGCTAAACCGGAGCCAGAGGAAGGGGAGAATGAGTGTCGCCCGCTGAAGAAAGTCAAGTCTGAAAAGATGGAGTCCCCTGTCTCCACACCGGCGGTGCTGCCACTGCACCTTTTGGTACCAGTGGTCAATAATGACATCTCATCTCCCTGGGAGCAGATCATGGTTCGTACCTGATCCGTTGGGGTCAACACGTGTGATGTGGCTCTAGCCACAGAGCCTGAGTGCTTCGGCCCCTGTGAACCTGGAACCAGCGTCAACCTTGAAGGAATTGTGTGGCAGGAAACAGAAGACGGGATGCTGGTGGTGAACGTGAGGTGGAGGAACAAGACCTACGTGGGCACCCTGCTCGACTGCACGCGGCTCCTCCGAGGTTCTGTGACTCCCCCACCAGGGATTTGGAGATGCTCAATGGTCGAGGCAGAGGCAAACGCATGCGTCTCAACAGTAACACACCTGTCAACGAGACGGCCACAGCCTCTGACAGCAAAGGGACCAGCAGCAGCAGTAAAACTCGAGCAGGAGCCAATAGCAAAGGCCATCGGGGCAGCCAGAGCTCTTCAGAGCATCATCCACCTGCCAGCGGCTCCTCCGAGGACGTCAAGGCCAGCCCTTCCTCCAACAGTAAGGGGAAAAACAAGCCCCTGTGAGACATGAAGCTGAATTCCACCTCGGAGGACTCCAAGGGGAGCAAGCGAGTCCGGACAAACTCCATGGGCTCAGCCACAGGGCCCCTCCCTG
This sequence comes from Heterocephalus glaber, assembly GCF_000247695.1. The sequence continues at coordinate 6,541,231 of NW_004624844.1, read as the reverse complement.
GGACGAAAGTGGAACTCACCGTCCTGGACAGAAACTGCCCTTCCCCAGTCCTAATTGACTGTCCCCACCCAAACTGCAACAAGAAGTACAAACACATCAACGGACTCAAGTACCACCAAGCCCACACCCACACGGACGATGAAAGCAAGCCGGAAGAGGATGGAGACAGTGAGTATGGAGAGGAGCCCACCCTCCATGCAGACCTTGGAGCTGCAATGGTGCGTCCATCTCCCAGAAGGGCTCCTTGTCCCCTGCCCACTCAGCGACCCCCAAAGTTCAGCTCATAGAGCCCCACAGCCCTTCTCCTTCAAGCAAATTCAGCACAAAAGGCCTCTGTAAAGAAAAGCTGAGTGGGGAAGGGGACACAGACCTTGGGGCCTTATCCAATGACGGCTCTGACGATGGACCCTCAGTAATGGACAAAACGAGTAATGATGCCTTTGACTCTTGGAAAGAAAGTGTATGGAAAAAGAAAAATGTAAAAAGCCCTCTAGTTTGAAACCTGGAAAGATTCCTTCCAAGAGCTTGAAGTCAGCCCGGCCCATTGCGCCTGCCATCCCCCCGGAGCAGATCTACACCTTCCAGACCAGGGCAAAGGAAAGAGCGACCTCTGTGAGGAAAAGAAGCCCGAACTGAGCAGCTCCAGCCAGCAGCCCTCCATCATCCAGCAGCGCCCCAGCATGTACATGCAGTCGCTGTACCACAACCAATACGCCTACGTGCCGCCCTATGGCTACGGCGACCAGGGCTACCACGCCCACTTGCTGAGCACCAACGCGGCCTACCGACAGCAGTACGAGGAACAGCAGAAGCGCCAGGGCCTGGAGCCACCTCGAGGGCCCGACAAGAAGGCCGAGCTGGGCCTCAAGGACTCAAGGAGGAATGGAAGCAGAAGCCTTCTATCCCCTCGATCCTCACCAAGGCCCCCAGCCTCACGGACCTGGTGAAGTCGGGGCCGGGCAAGGCCAAGGAGCTGGGGGCTGACCCTGGCAAGTCAGTCATTATTCCCAAGCTGGACAATGCCTCCAAACTCCCCAGCCACACCCCTGAGGGCCTGAAGGTGAAGCTGAGCTAGGCCAGCCACCTGGGCAAGGAGGCCTCCGAGGGCAAGACGGGAACTGAGTGTGGCCGCCAGGCAGAGGTGGATCCGATTCTCTGGTACCGGCAGGAGGCAGAGCCCTGGATGTGGACATACGTGTATCCTGCCAAGTACTCAGACATCAAGTCGGAGGATGAACGGTGGAAAGAGGAGCGAGACCGAAAATTGAAGGAGGAAAGGAGTCGGAGTAAGGACTCTGTCCCCAAGGAGGATGGGAAGAAAAACACAAGTAGTGACTGCAAGCTGCCCACATCTGAGGAGTCCCGCCTTGGGAGCAAGGAGCCCCGACCAAGTGTCCATGTGCCTGTGTCCTCCCCCCTCACCCAGCACCAGTCCTACATCCCCTACATGCACGGCTACTCCTACAGCCAGTCCTACGACCCCAAGCACCCCAGCTACCGGGGCATGCCTGCTGTGATGATGCAGAACTACCCAGGTTCCTACTTGCCTTCCAGCTACTCTTTCTCCCCGTATGGCAGCAAGGTCTCAAGTGGTGAAGATGCCGAGAAGGCATGAGCCAGCCCCAGTGTCAGTTGTAAATCCAGCTCAGAGTCCACAGCCCTGGACATCTTGCAGCAGCATGCCAGCCACTACAAGAGCAAGTCACCCATGATAAGCAATAAAACTTCTCAGGAGCGAGATCCGGGAGGCTGTGGGGTGGTGGGAGGTGGCAGCAGTTGCAGCAGTGTCGGGGGAGCAGGCGGAGCTGAAAGGAGTGTTGACCAGCCTCGAACCTCCCCTTCCCAGCGCCTAATGTCCACACACCACCACCACCATCACTTGGGGTACTCGCTGCTCCCCACACAGTACAACCTACCCTATGCAGCAGGGCTTTCTTCTACAGACATTGTTGCCAGCCAGCAAGGCTCAACTCCTTCACTCTACCCACCCGCCAGGAGGTGAGAATGAACAAATGCCCAGATAAAGTCGGCTTCACGGGCTCGGACTGCCTCACCCAGGGAGGTGCTGGAGGTGCCATTTAGACCTCAGTTAAACGATGTTGGTCATCCTGTTTGCCGTTCCAACCATGACTGAAGGCAGACCTGGGGCTATCACTTCCTCCAGACCCCGGACTCCCTGACCCTCCCTCAGGAGCTGGAGAGCTGGTACTTAGCAGAACTATTTATTCTCCGCCACAACCATGACTGCTGTGGCCTCTCTGGAGATAAAGGCACTGGGAGCAACCAGGGGAACATGGCCTCAGCCCAGAGAAGTCACTGCCCTGTTCCCCAGGTCCCTGTTCTGCTGCCTGCAAAGTACCAACCAACCCCCTCCCCTGCAGGGAGGGACTCCCAGGCACTGGGTAAGGTCTGAAGACAGCACAGCAGCCATCCCCTCACCGCCATTCCATCACCAGATCCCACACCTCCCCAGCGGTTTGGGCCCTGGGAACTGGCAGCATGTGGGGGAATTAGAATCTCAGGAAAGAAATTGGGGGCTGTTTTCTCTGTAGTTGGGAAAACAAGGTCTTCAAACATGGAGACTTCCCCCCTACACACTCGAGCACAGATAAATGCTCAGCACCCAGCCTGGAGAGGGAGATCAAGGCACTCGCCCCACAGGGCTTTGAGCTACCACTACTGGGCAGGCAGAGGCAGGGGTTCCAACACCAGCACAGGGCTCCCCAGTGGCTGGGGAGGGAGCTGGAGCACGAACGGAATCTGCGAAATTGAACCTGGTTCCCACGAAGTCCTGTTGCTGCTTATCTCCCCACTCCTTGCCCTTTTCTCTTCCATCCTAACCCCTTGGTGCCTTTCCCAGGGGATCCCCACACTGAATTCACCTTCTTTTCCACTGCTTGGCTCTTAAGATTCAGGCAGATAAAACAGTATTCCCCCAGAATGGGGACCCAAGGAAGTCTGCCAGGGCAAAGCCCAGCAGGCAGGCCTGGAGCACCGAGCAGTTCTTGGAGACGTCCCATGTTCAGCCATCCAAGTATCTTCCTCAGCTAGGGCCACAAAAGGACACAGCCCAGTTCTTCTGTCTACAAGTACAAGGTTTTATATAGCTCAGTCTATACCTTCAGTGTGTGCCAACATAAGCTGTGTGACTTTGTAACACACATTGTTTTTTTAGCAGCCACTGGCTCTGGGAAGTCATTTGTTCCTCAGACCCTAAGATATTTCATGTTTTTTAACATAATTCTATGTTTTCACATAGCTGGTTATAGTGAGATATCCCAGAGAGATATCAGTACAAATAAAATTTTCTAATAGGAATTTAAACAGTTTTGAAACTCAAGATGCCAAACCAAGACCTGAAGAAATATCTTGCTTATGTAACTGTACAATACCTTAAATAATTTCTAAACATGAAAGAATTCTGAAATGTTTTAACTCACTCTGGTTGGAACAAATATTACTTAATATTAAGATACTTCATAAAGTAATAGTTGCTTAATATGTATGATGGAAATATTATGTTGTACACTTTGACTTAAAATGAAAATTCAAAGAAATCTATAGTATTAAAATAGTAGTAATCCAAATATATTATGAATAGAACAGGTGTGTTATGGTTTAGATTTAAATATGTCCCCAATGTCTTGTGTGTTCAGAGATGGGAATTTTGGAAGATGATCAGATGATGGAGATGTTATACTGATAAGTGGATTAATTCTTCTGTGCTGTTAGGAGCTGAGGCCTGTTTGGAGGTTTGTCACTGGGGTGTGACCTGAGTGATGTATTCTTTTTCTCTTGCTCTTCCCTCTTTTTCATACTGCTTCCTCCCATGGGTTTAGCAGCTTTATGCTGAAGTGTCCTTCTACCATGCTATTTCCAACTTGGAGCCATTTGACTATTCATGGACTAAACCCTCTGAAACCATAATCCTCAAACTTCTCCTTCTTTCACTTGAAGGTGTCAAGTATTTTTTTAGTCACGGAAAAGTAACTAATGCAAGGAAGTATTGTCACTTATAAAAGTGTAAAACATCATTTTATTGGAATTTGATTTTTTTAAACCCAACTAGTGTATCCTGAATTACAAATATCAAGTTAAAATTCAGCTAGGCAGCAACTGATCAAATAAACAGATGAAAGGCTTTTAAAGGGCACTCAAGTCTTATCTCCTTTATTCTGTTTCCGCTATTCATAAACTGCCTCTATGGTAATTCATTCAAGTGAGGGGCTAATACAAAACTTCTTCATCCTAAGTAGGAGCAGTGGAGAAATACTAAGCTCCATTAATATCGCTTAAGCACTAAGATTGGGCCAACTTTCAAAAGAGAGATTTTGAATTTTCTGTGGTGTCAGCATGTAATATAATGTGCCTTCTTTTAGCTCTTTCTTCTACATGTTGAGGTATTGGCAAGACCTTGGCTCAATCCTAGATGTCTTTCCTCCCCTCTGGATTCTCTGTTGTCCATGGAGCTCCTGGGATGTGCCAGCTATCTGTACATGGCTGAAGATGGAGCTGATGTCACAGTTAAACATCTGGAGGCACTGAAAGCACTTTGCTCACTTTCTTCTTTTAGTGGTCTCTATTTCATTGCCTTTTTACTAATAGGAATGTGTAATATTTAGCACGTTTGTGTCCTCTAAACCTTATATGTTTAAGTGTAGTCATCAATGTGATGGTATCAGACAGTGAAGTGATTAGGTCACAAGAGTTGAGTCATCATTAATGGGAGCAGTGCCCTTCTAAATGAGACCCCAGAGATCTGCCCTGTGCATTCCACCATGTGAGGGTACAGCAAGAATGTTATCTGTGAACCAGAGAGGGAGCTTTCAAGAGGCACTGGATGTGCTGAAGCCTGAACCTTGGACTTCCACTCCCCAGAACTATAAGAAATGCATTTTTTGCATTTGTTAAGGATGGCTGAGTGAGATAAGGCATAAAATTAATACTGAGTGGTGCTATTGCAACAGATACCTAAAGATTTCTAAACAATTTTAAAACTAGGTAATGTATACTGGCTAGAAGATTATGAAGTACATGCTAGAAAAAAAAGTGTATGTTTTATGAACTGACTATTGAGGGTGATTCTGATGAGGGTTAAAAGAGGAGAGATGTGAAAAGAACTTGAATATTAGAGGATTTCGAATTTAGCTGAGTCTTAGAGGATGCCTAAGAGGTTATGAGGAGAAGGTAGGCAGAAACATGAACTGTGAGGAGTATTTCTGATGAGGTGTCACTCCCAGTGCCTCAGTCTTGGGTTGTGCAGCTTCCAGAATATTTGACATAAACTTTTGTTGTTTATAACCTACACAGTTTATGGTAATTTGTCATAGAATCTTTAAGTTACTATCATTAATTAGTTGCTTGAAGTATTATAAGTCTTCTATTTGAACTTAAGAAAATCTACAAATCAGGCATTTGTATTATTTTTATTTTAGGACATTAAGGTTCATTAAGTTCCTCAACTTAAATACACTTTTTTGAAATTGTCCAGAGAAGTTTATAGAGTTCTGGAAGTATGAAGCAATAAACAAGCTAGTAAGAAAATGTTCTATGGCTTTTTTGGCATTGTCTGCTATAAATATATAAACTTTAAGGAAACTGTAAATGCAGGGTGACTGACATAATTTGAGGAACATATTTTAAATTAATAAAATTTTTAATACATGTAGACATGTTTAGTAGATTAAAGTAAGCAATATTTATAGAAAAATAAGATGTCAATAAGTGAGTTCACAAAACTAATATCTGTTATTATTCTTATTTTTCTTCTCCTCAGATTATCATTAACATGGCCTTGGAGTTTCTATCAAGTCCCTTGTCACTTCCTCTGTAGCACTGTTCCCCTTCTCTGCTTCCTGGCTGCCATGAATCAAGCAACTTGTTTTCTGCCATGATAGCCTTGGCTTGAAGCTAATGTACCATGGATGGACTCCTCTGAATCCATGAGCCAAATAATTCTCTCCTCCTTTAAGTTCTGAATGTCAGATTTTTTTCCCAGCAATGGGAAAGCTGACAAATACAATAACTTAATATGTTTAAGGGTTCTGCCATAACATTTTCAATGATGGAGGGATGGAAAATGATGTGGGAAGTGAAATGAAAGCTAGAAATGTTAAAGAAGCAACACCAGTGAAGAAGATAGCAGAAAGGAAAAAAAAAGAAATCCATTTTAATACAGTACTAAAATTTTCACTGAACTTTTCAATAAATACCTAGAGTGAGTTATTTTCTTTCTGCTTTTACTGATATATAAGCTTTTAAATTTAAAAATAAGACTGATTCCTTATGTCTCTTAGTATGATATTGTTTAAAATAAGACCAGTAACTATTGTTTAAATGAAATATTTCCTTTTGCATTTTATTTGAAACAAAAACTTTGATGGAAAATCATATAGGGTTAAAAATCCATGTCAGACTTACAGTATGCAGACAGACTACATAGCCTGTGAACCCCAGAGAGTGAAGCAAAGATTTACAATTAATCAGAACACAGCCAAGGGATGTTGGACAGCATGCAACTGGGAGAGGATATTGCCTTCACAGCCTCATTCTCCTGGTGTCTTTGATGAAGTTCAGGATTTAAACAACATACTTTATGCAGAATGTATTAGTAGATTTCTCCTCTCTCTAAGGTAGAGGCAATGCTTTCTGTTTCCCAATGTTCGCTGTGACATCTGTGTGAAACGAATTAATGAATTCCAGCTCTGATGTTCATGGCAACGTATGGATGCCTTTCTGTAAAATGTGCGCTCCCAAGCACTTAGCCCATGAATTGTGCCAGTAAGTGTACAGCAGGATCTAAAACTGGTGATGGAATAAGCACTTGAGTGATCTTCACATCAGTTGTCCCTTTTCTGCATTAATATAGCTGACACAAGCTAACTGAGCATGGGCCGAGTCTCCCTCAGCCTCAGTGTGGGGCTTCCCAATTGTGTGCATGTGCCCAAGAAATGCAGACATTGAGGGCCACACTTCCAGAGACAAAATATCATCAGATTTTATGGAACATATGATCAACTGTTTTTCATACTTTACATGTAGTATTTTTGGTAATGTGCATGAGCTTTTGTTAATTAAAAACAAAATCGGCTCTTTTATTCACAGAGATTGAGGACTAATGCTAAATACTGTTCAAACTGAAAGAGTTGGAAATTTCAGAAGTACTATTCAAATATTATGATATATAATTCAATAATATCCTTGGAATTTAAATTATTTGAACTATTGTGCCCTCCATTTTATGTGGTAAGTTAGGCTTGAAACTTTAAATATGCCAGCTAGGTGAATTGAGACTAAGCATCCTCAACTTTAACCCTTAGATAATGAAAATCGAGCCACTGGGTATCAGTCTTTCAGAACATGCTAGTTCTAACAAAAGCAGTTGATTTTTAAAGTGTTGATGACAGAATGTGGAGTATGGAATAAAATAACTTTGTAATTCCTGACAATTCTCACTAAGAGGTGCTAGTGGGTAACTGGTGTGGATGGACGCATTCTTTGACAACAAGTGTGCAAGTTCCCCAAGACACTTATTTACACTATAATCATATTTCTCATGTATACTGGATCCTATTGCATTGGGAAAATGTATAACACCACCAAGAATATTATTTCTCTACCAAAATTAGCAATAGATTTTAGTAAAAACTAGGTATAGGTGAAGACTATAGAAACTTGTAGAACAAATTCTCACTCCCAAACCTTTCCCCAATTACTCAGATTTGCTTTGAAGGGGATGATCATCGTGACCAACTTTTTTGACTGAAACTGTGCTACAAATTTAAACCTAAAAGTGATTTTTAATTTAGATTTAAAATAGCATTTCATGTTTTACTGCAAATAAGAACAGAGAATGATAGATGAACTCAACAGACATTCAATAGACAATATCCAAATGTTGCTTTCTCTAAACAGATATCAACTTTTTGTCAAATATTTGAAATATTTCTCCATGAGAGCTTTGAATTTTTCAGTCATTAAATATCCCATATTTAAAAAAATACTATATTCACAAATGTATGCCCAAGCTAATAACTGAGGATACATGCTACTCATCTATTCGACATGCTCTTGAGAGTTTCTATGTAAGCTGTGTTTTTCTCATTAAATTTCATTTGAATTTCAAAAACAATCTGTATTCATCCATTGCTAAAGAACCCAATACTGAAAGAAAATTAAAAATCACTCTGAAAATTTGTGTAGATGCAATTTGAAGAGTGAAGATCAAGCAAAATATTATAATACAGCTATTTTTTTTAAAAAAGTACTGTTTTCAAAGACAGGAACGCTATGAAATAGTGAAAGGATGATGAAATGGAAAGAAGGAAAGAACAAGGCAAGAGGAGCCAAGAAATGTGTGTATATAACACAGCACATGAGGGGAAGGCCCTCGGCTGTCCACTGATGCTGTAATTATTGTCAGCAGGTGGCAGGTCCTCAGAAACATGTTTTCATTAACTTTATTCCTACCTTAGCATATCAATACTCTGTAGAAATAAACAAGCAGAATTAACAGGTCTTGGTTTCATTGTGAATTAACTTTGATATTTATTTTTAATTTTGTTAATTTAAATTAATTTTAACTGATGTAGAAAACATTAAAAATGTATATACTCAAGGGATATCATGTGATGTTCCTGTGAATGTATGTATTGTATGAAGTTCCCTTAGCATAAATATATCCATCTCCTCAAACATTTATAAACTTTTTATGAAGCAAACATTGAAATCCCTCTTTTCTATCTTTAAATGCACAGAATATTATTGTTTTCCACAGTCATGCTACTATGTAGAAGAACTCTTACATCTCCCTTCTCATCCCTCCCTCCCTTCCTCCTACTCTTCCCATGCTTTGGTCCCTACCATTCTACTCTCAACTTCTATGAAATCAACTTTTAAAAAATCACAGATGAAAGAGATCATGTGGTGCTTGTTTTTTCTGTGCCACTTTTATTTCACTTAACATAATTCTATCTCCAGCTATAATGTAACAAATGAAAAGATTTAATTATATTTATGGTATTCATATATAAATCTATATACATATATAATAAAAATAATGTGATCTAAATCACATATTTTCATTAGCCTTACTGTTACATTAGCATATCAATATTGTTTTTAAAAATAAACAAAATTAATTGGTTTTGGTTATCTTCATCCATTCATCAGTTGGTGGACACTCAGATGGTTTCCATTGCTTCGCTATTGTGGATAGCACTGCAGTAAAAATGAGAGTGCAGATGTCTCCTCAGCATACTGCTTTCATTTTCTTTGTACATATACCAAGTAATGGGATTACTGGATCATATTGCAGGCCTATTTTTAATTTTTTTGAAGCAATCTCCATACTGTTCTTCATAATGAAAGTAATAATTTGCATTTCCACCAAAACTGTGAAAATGAACTTTTCTCGGCATCAGTACTAGCTCCAAACGTTTTGCTGTTGTGATAATATCCATTCTTATGGGAGTAGTGTGCTACCTCCTTTGGTTTGATTTGCATTTTTACTTTTTGAAATTATTTTTTTAAGAAAAAAAGAAGCATACTATAAAATTATGAAATATTATCGCATAAGTTCTTAGGCAATTTTGTTGAGTATTCTCTCTTTTTATTGGGTAGACTTCCAAATATTATAGTTACTTTGTGTTGGAATATCTTAACAGAATATCTATTGGAATAGCTATCTTTTTGGAGTTTTATATTATAGTGAAATGACTGTTCTGTGCCTTTCAATATGCAGAACATTGTTTAAATTGGATAATTATATTGTATATCTTTCATGTGAAAAAAATAAGACCACCATATATTATAGAACTATGTTGAATATGTATGTTATTGATTTTTAGACACTTATTATTCCAAAAATTTTATTATATCTTTAGATATATATTTATGAAAGAACAATTGATATCTCATGCTAAACAAGATTAATAAAAACTTCTATGGGTTTCCCTACACAAATTATGATACTGTGTTCTTATTTAATTATAATGGAAAGGGATAGGTTTTTTTAAAACTTGACAATAAAGTTATTTTAATTGATACTTCAAATATCTATTGCCAGTTTATGAAGTTAAATAAAGTATGTCTTTTTATATAGAAGGGTTTCATTGTTTCCAGTCACATTTCATTACAGCAGTTCAGAATAATATAACGGTAAAAGATTAAGTGATAATATAGCAGAAAAATGTGAACACACCAAAAAAATCCACAAACTGTTTACTAAACCAGGAACATGTTTTGCAATTGCCAAACACAAGTAAAGCTGTATGAAAACTCTGGGGTTAATAACTACAGCAGTCTCCAATGATCACATTCCAATTTTTCCTTACAATGCGGAATAATCGTCACCGTCTCTCCCAGGGCAGCCTCTGTGTGTTTGTGCTGCTGCTAAACCTGGTCTTATTGGAAGCTTCCTAATTTAGTTATCAATGACTTCTATCTTTATGTCTTCGATCCCAATCCTTTCCTCTGTATAATCACATCCTACAACATCAAAAATCCTGTCTCTTAGGTAATTAAACAGATGATCCCCCTGTGGGAACTCAATCTTCCCCATGCCATCTCCCTTACATGTTTGTATTTCTGGTATCCGTTCTAGTGTTTTACCAGTGTGATAGTAAAACATGAGAGGAATGACGTGGCCAGACAGTAAACGCGTATACAAACTTCCTCAAACGAACAGTGCAAGCAGCACCAACTGTCTACGCAGTAAGCCAGGAAATATTCGTGTGATGTTATCTGCATCCTGTTGTTATTGTTTTTTTTTTTTTTTTTT
>NW_004624844.1:6473907-6518592 GCF_000247695.1 Heterocephalus glaber | reverse complement strand
TAAATTATAATATATATATATATATATATGAGATTAATACAATTTACCTTTGGCCTCTACAATTACAACTCAGTAGGTTGCTGTAGTGTGTACACATTTCCTTTTTTGATGGACTCTGTATATATGAAAGAGAAAATTTTCTTTTATCCCAAAGAAAGAGCAAATTATTTGACTTGCACTTAAATCATTTTTGGGCTCAGAATTTTATATAGATTAATTTTTTTTTTAATTCTAAGATTTAGTGTGTTATGTTCCCTTTTATGACAAATACATCAGGAGGAACAGTTGACACAATTAATATAAGGCTATATTGGCAATAATATGATGTTATTTAGAAATCTTAAATGGAGTTAAACTGATGTGGAGCTCACTGTCTGCAATACCCAGACTGTGTTATGGAAGGTGTTATTTTGTGGAGAAGCAAGAAAGATAACTTGAACAATTGATTTTTATGCATTTGGTTGGTAATAAGTACACTAAATTAAAGGGTAAATTCCTGGAAAAAAGAGAGAGAGAAATAGAATGTAGAATCTTTTAACTAAAGAAAATATTTAGTCAATCAGTGAGAATCTCAAATTCTTCCTACTACCAGAATTTAGCTCATCAGAAGTCACTATTAAATGCTACCTATTATTTATAATTTTATGTAATATCCTTAAATAAAAATGCTGAACAAATGATAATGTGTTTGTTAACTACTACTTACGTAGTTTAATGGGAAGCATGGCTGACATTTCTTCATAGACATGCATGTGTAAAGTAGTTCATTTTAATGGGTAAAAATTGTTTGTTGCTCCAGTATCCTAAGATTAACATTTTTACACAGAGCTTCACTGCTCACATTCTTGTCATCCCCAACATTCCTGACAATCTATTCTTATCTGGGGAGAAAAAGGATTCTTAATACATTCATGAGTTAAATATAGCCCACGTATGCCTAAAGGAACCTAGTATTGGAAGTTAGCTATGAAGAAGAGAATTAGATATTAAAATTGTAAAACTTAGATATGTGTTTAAACAAAAACAGTAAAGAATTTAGTGGGACCAACACTATGTTTTTTAATTAAGGGCAAACGTGACTGGCATTAGGAAAATTACAAGTGCTTAGAAGATGGATGTTTGAGGGACCTGAGGTGTGGAAAATTGCCCACACATGTCATAGTGCATCCATAAATCAGTCCTGGCTTAACCAAGGATGGGTCCTGGTTGACACACAGTGTGTCCAATGTATGCAGTGTTTATATTCTCTTAATTCTGTCAGGTTATTCTCAGTTATCCTGTAAAGAAGATAAGGATTAATATTCTATATAATTACAGTAATACCTTGGTTCACAAACACTTTTGATTACAAACAATTCAGTTAGCAAACAAAAAATCTTTTGGCACAATTTTGCTCTTGTTTGTAAATTCCACATTGATGACAAACACAACCACAGCCATCCTCCTCACACAAACACAAACATAGGCATCTTCCCTCAAATCACAAAGCAAGTTAAGTTCATAAACTGAGAGAACACTATAATTCTCTTATTTACATCTACAGAAAGCCGGGTGTGGTGGTGCACACCTGTAATCTCAGTACTCAGTAGGCTGAGGCAGGAGGATCACCATGAGCTCAGCCATCCTGGGCTACATAGTGACACCCTGTCTCAAAAACCCCCAAAATAAATAAATAAATCTATAGTGACATTTTAATAAATCACTAAGCAATATTTTTAAAAAAGAAACTAATCTTCCAATGAGTGTCCTTTTCATGACAGACATAATATTAGGAGCTGGTTATGCTTGGTCATCCCTCAACAGACATGTTGTAGAAATGGCTTCACACTACCTCATTTCTATCCAGGGAGACTGTACAATGCAGATTTCTGCTATTTGTCCTTATGTCCAGATTTTAAGATGTTGGTTAAAAGAGTCTGGATTTTTAAATTTTCTCTTTAAAGCCCACTATCACCATTGTCAGAAAAGAATGACTTATACATTTCTCTTGAAAGGTTGCCCCTGACTAGACTTAAAGAGAATTAAAATCATTACAGAAATATTCAGTACTTCTCCCTGGACATATTTATCACTCTAGAAGGGATAGAAGTCAGGAAAAATTATTTTTTCCTTTTTTACACTGATAATGAAAATGAACTTGATTCAATTATCCAAACATCTGAATAACATGGAGACAAATGTCATATAAATTCATCTTTGATTAAAATTGTCAAAACCACAGTGTTTGGCTCTAATGTGTTCTGAGTATAGATTAAAATTAAGTTCTGAAATTTGTGACCAAGATCACTTTTTCAAGGCCTAAAGTAACTAATGTGGCTTGAAGGAAAAGCATTAATCTTTCCATAAATTCATTTTTTGTGTTTTAGAAACATTAAACTCTCATTATATTAATCTGATTCTCGCCTCTTCTGAAATACAGGAATTTCCCACTCTGGATTTTAAGTACATTGTTCATGATTACTCAGCTGTTATAGTTAATGCTGTGGCCTGTTCATGAGGTAAGTTTACTTACTTAGTATTCTCATTTTTAACTGAAAATAAGATCAGAACTCACTAGGCATGCTGAGTTGTTAGTGTTATAGAATATTATTTCTGCCTCTCTACAAAAGACATGAATATAGCTAATGAGAAAGGATAAAAATGGTAAAACAAAATAAACAAAGAACATTTAAAAATCTAAAATTATATGCTAAGATAATGGCCAAAAGGTTACACCTATGTCAGAGGGATCAATACTAACTAGCAAAAACTCCATTGGCTGGTAAAGAATACTTGGAAGCTGTAAGTTTTGGGGAATGAAAAAATGAGAGAAATATTCTAGTTGAGGAAACAAAAAGAAGAAAAATCAATTTCCAGTAGTAATACTTCAAAGAAAAAAACAATAGAAAATACCTAAAGTAATACATTAATAAATCAGTGAGAAACAAATATAGAAAAACTTTTCATTAGAATTAAGTTCAAGTATAATCCAGTGACATCATTAAGTAATGAAAAAAATAGCCCACCAACCTCTAAATCTGCATCTAAGGAAATATACTTATAACTAAAATGAAATGGAATTTACCTGGGTAAATAATAGTAGCTGAGAGAATTTACTAGTAGATCTATGCTTCCAAAACTATTAAAAGAAGTTTTTAAACAAAAGGAATATGATACCAGAGAGACACATATATTTACAAGAACCAAGACAGCTCTGAAAATAAAAGAAAATACAAGTCATTTATCCTTAATTTTAATTGTTTTAACAAGTAATCATTAGAGGTAAGGAAAGTATCAATGTACAAGAATATAAAATGTATATCAAAATATAGGATTATATTAGGACAAAGACCAGTAGGGAGGGATTGGAGTTATGTTGTAAGATTCAGATTATGTGTAAAGTGATAGTTCGTCCAAAAATAGATGATGATAATAAACAAAAGATACATAGGATAGACTCTATAGAAACTAGAAAAATAAATGTAACAGGCAGCCAACTGTCAAAGTAAAATTAATAAAATATATTTCATTATAACCCTGTCAGAGAAGGAAAACAGAACAGATTAGAACAAGTAAACAATACCTAACAGGATGGTAAAATAAGTCATAGCAATTTTCATATCAAATATAAATGGCCTCAGATGAATTATCAAAAAGAAGTAAACAGAAAAGTCAATAAGGTGGGGAAGATGAGCATGACAGTATTAGTGAACTTGTCCTAATTAACAGCTTAAAAACACTTTACCTAAGAGCAGCAGAATACAAATTCTTGTCAAATGTAAGGAAAATATTCGCAAGAGAAACCCCATTCTAAGCTGTAAAAAAAATGAATAAATAAACCTGAGCATATCAAAAATACACAAAGTATTAGTACAGCCACACTGAAAGTAAGATGCAAAATCAATAATAGAAAGATATCCAGAAAAACCTCAAAAATTTCGATACTGTAAAGTGTAACTGATGAAAATTTCTTTGTGCTTTTGAAGTGCTACTGAAAGACCAGAGGTTGGAGAGACAGGAGCAGTAGATAAAGAACTTCAAATTTGCTAATAATCTGTCATAATCTCTTCTACTGTAAAACGATCTAGGTTTTTTTTTTTCTTTCACCACTCCCCCTTTTTGGCAGTGTCTGGCTAGAGCAGCAGAAATTTTAAATTTCTTCATGATAAATATGAAGAAATATATCTGTTTCTCTCTCTCTCGCCCCTCAATAAAATACATGGATGGTCTAATTTCTGGTACAATTCAAGAAATGTTGCCTCCATGATGGTTTCAGGGACCTGGGTCATCTTTCCAAATTGACTCGACTCTCTTATAACAGGACAGAGAGGCTGGGCCTGCACATGCCCAATGGATAGCTAAAAACAGAATAAAGCTTGGCACTTTTGCCTTCATTTTATGTCTATCTCCTTCCTTACCTTAAAACCTTGGTTCAGATCCTGATCCACTCTGCATGTAGACATGTTAATCACTTAAGGAGTGTCTAAAAATTAATAATAAAGCCTTGAGATGTCTATATTTATCTAGCCTCTCTTATACCCTTCAAAACTGAGGACACCAAGATCTGCATGGCCCTGGGTCATCTCATGGGGACTGAGCTGCCCCCCAATCTGTGCAGACTTCTCTCATGGGTGTTCTCTCCTGTGGAACTGAGACTGTGATCTCATTGCAGAGTGGAGAGGAATAAGACTCATGGTGAAGGTGAGTGAGAATTGGAAGGATTAAGTTTCTTCAAAACATAATGCTTCATATTCTAAAACATGGTATAGTTATAAACAAGCAGCGTATTCACATTACCATTCAAATTATGTGGAATTGTTTTTTGCTACTTATTAATTCTATATTATATCTTCAGAGCACTTTTATCTTACTAGTTTTCAGTTTCTGCACTTAAGAATCACTATTAACAATCTCATTCTTCAAATATACCATTTTTTCTTTTTTATAATTAATGAATATAGTATTTTATGCTTTCTTAAAGCTCAAATATTTACTTTCATATTTTTCTTATTCTCAGTTCTTTTCATATTACAGAGGCTTCATATTAATTAACAGCAGCTTTAATCATTGCTGCATTTCAATAATCATACCTCTGATATGTTCACATAAATTGTCTTCTATTAATATGCCAATGAACACCTGTTTGTTCACTCCATGATTCCCATCTTTTTATATTTGATTTTAATCAACATTTTCTCAAATTTAGTAAATGCTATTCAGTCAGCAATTTTATGAAACAGCCAAGCTTTTCTATTTAACTTATGCCCTGCAAATTTAAAATATTTCTTAATTATAAATCTGCCCATTTTGATACAATATATAAATCCCTATGCCCTTCAACATGGTGTAAATTAGGAAAATAAAAATTGCTGATATAAGACAAATGCTTCCTGGACCCAGATGACTTACATACTTACTGGATTAGGCAGGATTCTGCAGAGAAACAGAATTAATGGGGTGTGTATATATAGAGAGATTTATTTTAAGGAAGCAGCTCTCAGCCTTGCTGAGGAACAAGTACAGAATCTGTAAAAACCCTTCAGGGAAGGCCAGCAGGCTGAAGACCCAGGGAAGAATTTCAGTTCAAATCTAAAGGCAGTCTCATCAAAAAATTAGAAAAAGTAAAGAGCCATTCTGCTGACAAATTCCTACTGCTTCTGAGAAGTCCATTTCCTTCCATGAAGGCCTTCAACTGATTGAATGAGGCTCACCCACACCGCCAGGGCAGTGAGCTTTGAGCAACATCTGTCTACCCAAATGCCAGTGTGACTCAGAAAACATCTCTGCAGAAACATGCAGAGTCATGCTTGGCCCGCTCTCTGTACTGTTCCCAGCAGACAGGTGAAATAACCCGTCACACTTGTACTCCTATGAAACCTTTTGCATTTTAAGTATGAACTACACAGATATCTTAGTAAATAATTAAAATCCTATGTGTCCACACATTTTTGTTGTTCAAATAGTGGGAAATGTAAGACATAACCAATTAGTTTATGCTTACGACCTTACAGTGGCAAAGGCCCTTTGTTCACAGGACCAATTTGCAGACAGGGTGAAGTTATTTTGCAAGGGTCACTTACATGTGCCACACTGGACATGGTCCTGTGTGTGTGTGTGCACACCTGCATGTGTGTGTGTGTGAGTGTGTGTGTGTGTGTGTGTGTGTGTGTAGGGGTCATGGGTGATGGATTGCAGGGACCTACTTTGCAACCTTGTCCATTTCTTTTCAAGACTATGCCCCAAGCATCAGTAGCTACTGTGAGGAAGCAGATGCTCAAGAGATGAACAAGCACCACTGGAATTCGCATTGGGATATATTTATAAAATGGGGCTACTTTAGTTTTTTTTAAATAACCACCATTTCCAGCCTAGGTAAAGATACAAGAAATAAGTGATTTGAACAGTCACCAAAATAGATAGGAATGATCTTGGGTAAAACCATGATTTCAAAGATGAAAATGCATTTAAAAAAAAAACAACCCACCGTTATGTAATATGGCCATATATGAATATATATTTATATATATATATGAATATATTTTTCTATCACTAATTTCATTGTTGATTGTCAGTAGACTTCTGTGCCATGTAAACTTATTTCTCTCTGCACTATAAATTCTGTGTTCCCTGAAACTGTTTGGTTCTGTTCAACCCACAGGGCTCCTGACCAGCAAGCCAATGGTCTAGTAGACAATGACTCTCAGTGTGGGGGTATTTTAAAGGTTAGTGTGGGAGAATGTGAGGCTGAAATACCCAGGGTTCAGGTTTCTCGGGTTACTCTGGGGCCGAGGGAGCCTATTTAAACATGGCTGACAAATATTTAATTATCTCGACATCAAATACATTTAAATCGCTTCCTTGGGCCTCACTACAGCAGTGATGAAAACACGTGCGTGCGTCTCTGAGGTCTGCACGGACGCACATCTTGGAGATGCGTCCCTTTGAAGATGGGTCCCTTTGAAGACTACAGTATGTCCACATTTTACTAAGCAAAATTACAGAAGCGAACCAAATCCCACACTACTGCAATCGTCATCAGTAAAGAAACCAGTCTAACATTTAAGTAAGGCAGACTATGATCTCAGAGTAAAATAGGACCATAGAAATTGTAAACTTTGTACTTTCCGATTTCCTTACAAATGGTTAAAATTCCCCCAGTGGCATATCTACCTATATTTGTGACTCCTGCCTTATGTGACTAATAAATAGTCTCTATTTCTTCCTCTGTCCCAGAAGAGCTGACCTCTTCCTTTCAGAGATACGTGCCACATTAAAAAAAAATTGACAGTGTAGCTAACATTTTTTAGAATTTCAAAGAATAAAATGACATGCCCCTAGGTGAGGAGTTCACACCTTTTGGGGGAGGTATGAGTATGTGGCAATAACGCTGCAGGGCTCCCTAATTCTTTGGAATGCATATGTTACCTCAAGACCCTTTGTTCCTTTAAAATACACAGATGTACATTATGTCTACAGTTAGAAAGTACTCATAAACTATTGCCTGCAATTTCAGGGACTTCATGGATGCTCTGGGGCCGAGGGAGCCTATTTAAACATGGCTGACAAATGTTTAATTATCTCGATGTCAAATACATTCATATCGCTTCCTTGGACCTCACTACAGCAGTGATGAAAACACGTGCGTGCGTCTCTGAGGTCTCCACGGATGCACATCCCTGAGATGCGCCAGCAAATGCACCAGCCTGCTTAAGTTCGTAATGCAGCAGAATAAGATACATGAGTCGGCCAACCCACTGGGATAAATTTTGCCGTTGAACAGCTTTACAATGGAGAGATTTTAAAATTTAGATTTCAAATAAATATTAGTCTTCGGCATACAAGAGCTTCTTACAAGGGTTAAAAGAGCTTTGCTTCCTGTGAAAAAGATTCTGTAGGTATTTGCTGTTTAAATCTGTTCAGGTAATTAGTCCCTGTGGAGCCCTGGGCTTTAGGCTCCAGCTGTTCATGCTAATGAGATGCCACTTGGTGTAGGGATTTTCCTCCCAGCATTAAGTAGTTAACCTGTAATGGGGAGCTTGAGAAGTTGCACACGTAAAAGGAGGTGAAGAGCAACTTAAACTTAATTATCACTTCATTTATCCACAAAAAAGAAAGAAAGAAAAAAGGCAAGGTAGATCTATCCTCTTAAGTCCTTCTTGGATGAAGCATGGTTAAAAGAAGCAAGAAAGGATAAAAGCTAACATCTCAACCATAATCAGAGCTGTGTTATTTCTTTAGATGTACAAGCTAAGTTTTGAAAATATAGGACCTATAAAAAGACCAAATATTCATAAAACATCAGCTCTTGTCTCTCAAATTAACAATATTTACATGAACATTTCTAATTAGTCAATATATAGAGTAGCAGAGGTGACTTGCTAGTTCCACATTTCAGGTGAGGAATCTTCACGATAGTTCTCTGACTGGCTTGGCTTAGGAGTGAGTGCTTCAGAACTTTATAGAAATTGATTATCTATACATAGAGCACTAAATTTAAGTTGTAATTTACAGCCAATGTACTGCACAAAGATACATATACTCACACTCAGTTCCAAATAGACAGACTGCACATTCTCATCAAAACATAAAATGCCTAGGGCCAAGGATTTAGCTCAGTGGTTTTGCTGCCTGCTGCATAAGCGCAAGGACCCAGGTTCATTCCCCGGTACAAAAAAAAAAACAAACATAAAATGCCTAGACATAGTTTCATTTAAAGTTACAATATGTGTAATGAATATTGAACATCATTGTTCTAAAATATTTACTAGATGAATGAGCAAATCAAAATTTTAAAATATGAAAAATTCAAAATTAAAGTGACTCAAATTTAGATACTGGGAATGCTCCGCATTTATATTTAAAAAGAACTTTTATTTTTAAACAGGAATATTTAAGTAAATTAAATTCTAAATGTAAAATGCAAGAGGAAAAATGAAGTAAGTTTAAGTAACATACATATTTAAAGATAATGAACTACATTTTCTAGAACTGATCACCCACAAATAAAAAGACAGAGAAAGATGATTGTAAAATGATACAGAAAATGCAAATGATTTGAAGGATGCATTGCTTTTTGGAAAGCATGGCCAAAGAAGGGGAGGTATATATATATATATATATATATATATATATATAGATATATAGATAGATAGATAGATAGATAATAGCATGAAAGAAAATATAGACAAAAATAAAAATTTAAAAATAAGAGGAGCAGAATTTACCAGTTGATTAAAAATATAAATGAATTGCGAAAGGTTGATAGGATATGAAAAAGTATAGCCACATAATCAAAGATAGTTATATATACACACAGCTCATTGTATTTAATTGTGTGGGTGTGTGCACGTGTGTGCTGTGTGTAGAGATTGTATATACCTATATATGTTGGTATGCACATGTGCAGAGAGACACCATGTCACAATCACAAAGATAACCCAGAATAACTACAAATGTCTTTAAAGGAGAAGGTGTGAAGAAATGACTCATATTTTATTTTATAGTTTAGATGGAAATATACAGTAAGATTACTTTTTTGTCTTTCATAAAGAGGTACATTAATGGAAAGTACATCTAAAAAATTAATCTACATTAGTTAACAACATTTTATACTATTAGAGGCCATTTTTGAATTATTATCATTATTATTATATACACAGTTAATACAGTACACATACAATCACTGGCAAATTTCTTAAAATCAATTTTAAAAATCTGTAATTTAGTGAAAATGAGAGGTAAAATAATAGTCATCCTTTATTTTTCATAACGCCCAGAGAAAACCCTAATGCTGTAACATCAATTGTCATTTTTCTCAGTGATAGATCTGATCCGCTTCATGATGTTCAGTATAGAAATTTGAAATTCATCAAGGTAAATTTCATAAAATAATCCTATAACTCAAGAAAATTGCCTGCTGAAATTGAGGCCAAGGGCCAGACATAAAACTCTATGTCTTACAGAGAAAAAATGGAACGCATTCAGATGTTAGCTGCTAGATAATTGTCTCATAAATGTCGTTGTGTTTAAAAATAGGGACCTTTGTAAGAAGTAGGTCAGAAGACACTCCTTCCAGAAGGCCCCTCCTGCACTTCGGAAAAGGGCTGTTCGTGTCTCTGAAGACACAGTGGTGCTCCTGAGAACCATCAGGTTTGGGGACCTGTTTCAAGGAAAAGGGGCAAGGAGAAGGTAAAAGTGACCTTTCAGTTCTGCTTCTTTCTCAAATACCAAGGTGCCATATTTTAGGGTCCTGTGTGCAGAACCCGGTCAGGGATTTCATAGACATGAAAACAGCTTGGGATGCATTTCTGACAAGGTGGCAGGTTTTGATAGGGGTGATCCTCTCTCTGTCTCAGCTCCTCTCTCTCTCTCTCTCTCTCTCTCAGCTCCTCTCTCTCTCTTCTCTCTTTCTCTTTCTTCCAAGTCTTCCACAGTGATTCCCAAGGTGAAAGTTACAGCTATGAGGTAGAGGAGGACCTCTATGACTATGTGTCAGAAATTCCTATCACTTAAGGAGCTCTAAAACTCTGTAATCCCCTTGTAATAAGATTCTGGAATAGAGACATCATTTCGACAAAGAAACTCAATCACCATACACATTTATATTTAGCTCATGTTGGGAATTCAAAGTGAGAGAAATTAGTGCTTGACTGCTAGATTCTCCATTAAAACAGTACCATTGGTAAGATAGTTTTACCACTATACGTTGGTTTTCTTTTTAATGTTTGTTTATTTGTTTGTTATGCTGTTCTGGGGGGTGAACACAAGTCCTTCACATCCAGCTGCATCCTCGGGGCTCTCTTTCTTTTTATTTTGAGACAGGGCATCTCTAAGTTGCTAAATTTCCCAAGATGGTATCAAGCTTGAGACCCTCCTTCCTCAGCCTCCCACAGTGCTGAAAATATCATAGTGGGGCACCATACAAAGCCCACGTAGCTTTCCTTTTTTTTTTTTTTTTTTTAAAGGTATCGAACTCAGGACCTTGCACTTGCAAGGCAGGCGAGGTGCCACTGAGCTAAATTCCCTGCCTGCCTTCCTTTTTGTTTTTACTTTTAGTATCTTTTTGGTTCTGCCAAGGCTCCTTTCTGCAAGTATTCTTGCTAGTAGACCTATGATTCTTAGCAGATTCTCCTTTGGTATAATTTCTATTTCAGAGCTCAATAGAAGTTCTGCATATCCATGTTTGTTTTGATTCTTTACTTGTCAGTTTTCTAAGGCCCTCTTTAAATATTTGGGCTTATGTAAGATATGGCAAGGTCTGCACATTTCCATTCTTTGCTCGATTCAATTGTTACCTCTGGTCTTCATCTGTTTATGAAGATAGAGTCTGGTGATTCTGTTACATAAGCGAGCAGCTGTGGTTACTTCATAACAGTTTTTGAAAGTATCTTAACACCATTCACTGGAATGGTAGACTTTTGGAAATAATTTTACAAAAATTAGTTCCTATACGGGTTGAGGAGAGCAGGAGAGGGGACTCAAGCTATAGTTAAAGAAGGATGTATCTGGGGCACAAGAAATGTGTTTGAGGAGATTCAAAAAGTGGTTGTTGGCCGGGGATTTAGCTCAGTGGTTTCACCGCCTGCCTCGCAAGAGCAAGGACCCGAGTTCGATCCCTGGTACCAAACAACAACAACAACAACAACAACAACAACAACAAAGGGGTTGTTTATTTTCTTGGGCCCTTGTCAGAACATATTTTAGGGGAGTTATATTGGATTAAGGATTTCTTTTTGCGGTCCCAGAGTAAAATGATAAACAGGCCCACCAATGATTGATTGGCATCCTTTCTCTTCTTTTCCAGGGCTCTTGTTAATTGTATTACACCTGCGAAGCCACATTCTTCTCAGAACCATCAGCGAAATTATAAATAATTCTTACGCAACTTGGTAAGACAACTACAAGGATTCATGTTAGAGTCAGAAAAAACCCTGGAGCAGACATTGTGAGCAAAGACAAAATGAGAGTTGCTATTAATGAGAGAGAGAGAGAGAGAGAGAATCACTTTCATGAACACACAGGTGCACACACACATGTTCAGGCTCACAACACATGTGCTACTTTATGAAACAGTATATTAGGTCTGGATTATTCCTGTAAATATATGTAATGGAATTCAATAAATTGAAATAAAAGAATGTGATGAAAAAGAAGTATTCTACCATAGAAAGTTTTCTATTTTTGGCTTATAGCACACAAAACCTCAAGACTGAAGCAACACATTCAGTTGTATACAATACCAAAGACCTAGACTTTATACATTTTAGTGCTATGATTTAAAAGTCCCTACTAAAACCCACAGTGAAATTTAATCCCAGTGTAAGGTATGAAAAGATAGGCCCAGATACAAATTTGAAGAGGTGATTTGGTTACTAGGTTGAATGGACCCATTCATGGACTAAAGGGCTGCTCTGAGATGTGTTATAAAAGCCATCTCTGCACGTGATATCCTCCCCATGTGACAATGTGGAAAATAAGCCCCCACCAGAAGTTGGACAGATGCTAGCAACATGCTTATGGTCCTTTCAATGTCCAGAACTGTGAGACAGATGAACTTTTTTTATATATATAGGCAAGACCATTTAATGGTGTGAAATTAGACAACTGAGAAAAATCCAATGTTGGTGTTTTGAGGGGGACACTGATGGAGACAAAACTTTTTGATAGGGAGAGGTCCCCTGCACCATCATCTAGGGACGCACCCTGAGGATCCAACGCTAGCTTAGATGATGATGCTTGAGAATCCTGCAATGAAGAGGGCATGCCACCTTGTAACTCCATCAGATAACTCTCAATTTCCTCCTTTAATGGTTGCTCTTTTTCAGGAATAGAAATTGCATATGAGGTAGAACTGAATGGATATTTGAAAGAAAGGCGGTGAGAGGGATGAACAGCATCCATATCTATTGGGCACGTCATTTCCAAAGGCAAAGTTGTGATCATTTGGTGAGCAGATCCCAAGCTCTGCATGGAGTGAAATGGAGTGTTATAGAGGTTTACCTGCAAAGTGTTTGTGAATGGCTTTGATAACAGTCCACTGGAAGGTACGGACATCACCAGAAGGAGCTCATCTTTTACAGGCACAGACACATTGCAGGTGAATGGATCCAGGAAATCCACTGGTTCAGTTTTAACCCTCAGAAGCTCTTGATTGTGTGTTTTCTTCATATGTCGAGTCAGGTGATCCTTTCTTCCCGATCTCCTTGCACATTACTGACAGAGGAAGTCCTGTCTTCCAGTGTGCACCACCATGTGTCTCTTTTCAGGTGTAGAACCTGTGATCACAATGCTTGCACTGGTGCCTTTTCTCTTTCACACCCTCAGATGACTTGCCTGCCTGAGATTTAAGGTGCTCCAGAAGCACTCCTGTGCTTTTGAAAGTCTGCAAACACACCGTGCGGGTGAGGTCGTCACTGGTTGTGGCATGCAAAGCCAAGTGCCGTTCAAACCCAAGCTTGGTATTGTAGCTCTTGCCACACTCTTCCTACTTAAATGTCTCTTTGTCAGGGTCGTGTGTATGGAGGTGAATCTTTGGATGATCTTTCCGGTGAAACATTTTTTCACAATAATTACACTTGTGGGTTTTTTCAGGAGAGTGAGTAGCCATGTGCCTTTGTAATTTGTACTTACAAACAAAGGCCTTGGTGCAGTCTTGTTGTGGGCACTTGTAGGGCCTCTCTCCTGTGTGAGAGTAGGAATGAACCTTTAATTTCTCAACCCTGTTAAAGGCCTTGTCACACAGTTGGTAAGGAAAGTTTTTTCTTGGTTTGGTTTCACCATGCTTACATTTCCCTGAAGGGACTTTCTGGGTATCTCTTACTTCTGACAAATCACCAGGAACGACAGCGGCCATAGCAGCCTTAACCAGGCTTTCTTGTTGGACACTTGGGAACTGGCCAACTCCACTAGATGATATAGCTTTAGGCTGCTTCTCAAGTTTCATGTGGTCATAAAAGAAAGCAAAAAGGGACTGATTACAGACGGAAAAAGCCTTGGACTTTGATCTTAGTCAGTCCCCCATTAACTCTTGGTGGAAGAGCATGGAATCCCATCTTTCCCATTGTAGCCAACCGTGGGGCTTTAACATTCTCTCTCCGGTGTGCCCGACACTTTCTAATAATTTTTTTCTCATATTTCGGGCTGGACACAGCAGGCCTGGAAATTGTTTCCTTATGCCTCTTTCCAGCAGCCATTCTAGTGCATGCTTTCCCCGCCGCCCAAACTTCACGCTTTATACATTACCTGACCTCTGACAGCAACAGAGATGGACTGAAACTTAAGGTAGCAACCAGCTTCAGTCTGAATGAATACTGTCACGAACCTTTTCTCAGACCTCTCATTCCCAGAGCGGGCGCTCACCTACCTGGGAGGGACCAGGAGGGCTGGGTATGTCACTGATGACCTGGGGAAATGCCAGCTTCTGCTCAGGGTGCTCTCAGTCTCGACGAACAGATACTAAGGTCCTCAGAAGGTATCTGCGGAAATTCCAGGTTCTAATGGCAATCACTGGTCTACTTTCTGCCACCAATCATGTAATTACCCTTTCTTCTTCCAGATGGAAAGTGGTGAAATTTAGTGGTTATATTTTCTTAAGGAATTTCATCTTTTCTGCAAGGACTAAGTCTTCTCCTTCCTATATAATCGTGAAAAATGACCATGAAACTTTTCCTCCAGCCAAAGCATTTACAGAACATAGTTTACATTTTAAAATATACGGCTCCTGAGTATTTGATGATCAGCATTCTGTTTTCAGTATTTGTGGGCCACTCAGAAGGCTCATAATGTATAAATTCGGCTATAGCACATGTTGATATCTTGTGTGTTCTCCATGACTAAATGGCTTATCTAGCCTTTGAACCTAATGACCAATGGGGTTCAGTGTGCAAACTGTTTCATCTGCTGCAACTTCTTATTCCACACTTAATAATTTTTTGGGGGGGAGGGTACAGGGATCGAACTTGGGACCTTGCACTTTTGAGGCAGGCAGCGGAACAACTGAGCTAAATCCCCGGCCCCACACTTAATAATTTCTTAACATGTAACGTTAAAAAACATACTTCTTTTTCTTTATTTTAAAATGTCCCCAAATGGTATCTACTTACTAAAATAAAAGTAGTGACATAACATTTTTTTGGGGGGTACCGGGGATTGAACTTGGGTCTTTATGCTTGCACAGCAGGTGGCAAAACCACTGAGCTAAATCCCCAGCCCCCAATAGTGACATAACTTTTAAAAATTTAAGAAACTGATATTTATAAAGCAATAAATACCTGGCAAAAAGATAATGGGACTATTGACAAGTTTAACAACAGCATAAGAAAATTCACTGCAATTTCTAGCAAGAATTTATTTTAAAAATTGATGAAACAATTTCAATAAAGTATTTCTTTTTACTAATAAGAAATAAATAATTGGTGAAAGTTGATAAAAATATATGCTTCTCAACAAAATTGAATGTATGCATAGATTTATAACAGGCTGATTTTCACAAATTTGATTATTCTTTCTTTCATATATATTATTCATAAATGTTGTCTAGCTATAAGTAACTATTCATCAAAGAGTATAGTAATGTTCTTATTTTTTTCTGCTCCTTGAATTGGATATAATAAAAAGGAACACTTAAATATACCATTCATTCAGGAGAAAAAAATGTGAAAACCACTTGATCCTAGCACTAAAAAATTATACCTATAATTAAAACATAGTAACTTTGGAAGAAACTAACAAATGAAAAACCACAACAAGATGCTTCCTTCTTATCTGATGTAAATGTTGAAATATTTAAAAAATATTCTACATTGCCATTAATTCCTCTCAAAATGCTTCTCCTCACTGAATACACTAATTGTACTATTCTTCCCCTTTCTGTTTTTTTTGTTTTTTTTTTTGAGATAAGTTCTCACTCTGTAGTTCAGGCTGGTCTTGAACTCAACACGTAGTCCAGGCTGGCCTCAAAGTTACAGCAATCCTCCTGCCTCAGCCTCCGGAGTGCTGGGATTTCAGGTGTGCACCACCAGGCCTGGCTTCTTCCCCTTTCTGAAGCAGTTCTGGAAGTCCTCTTTTGTGAGCGTCTTCAGTTACATCATCACAGCTGTTTAGCTATCTTGGATATTTGCAAAATATTTACCTTTGATGGTCATTTTGACTTTGGAGGAGATGGAAGTTGCATGGTGCCTAGTTGGGTGAAGACACATTATAATATTTTTAGAAGACTTCCTTTCCATCGGTAGGCACTTATTAGCAGCCTTCTCCATATTTTTATCATACTTTAAAAGGCACTCACAGAAGAGGACTTCCAGAACTGCTTCAGAAAATGAGAAGAATGGTGGGATAAGCATGTTCTAAGCCAAGGAGAGTATGTTGAGGTAGATTAACGGCAATGTGAACTTTTGTTATTGTATGGAACTAGGATGAACCCAAAACCCTCATGCCCCCAGAGGCAGGGCTTTTGGAAGTGACAGAGTTATACGGATGACATACTCCTGTGTGAATCCATCCAGGGAGGAGTTCATTAGCTGGCTGCACTGCCAGGACCTGGGACCTCACTATGTGTGAGTCACGGGCGACGTGACGAGGCAGGGTCTGTTGCTCCCAGCTCCTGCCTGTGCGCTCTGCTTTGGGGCCATCAGAACATGGGCAGCCTCCCTCCACCAGATGCTTACACCATGCCCTGCCTGCTCTGGAACCAGGCCACTTAGGCTAAAATCCTTTTAAAAAACATGAGCCAAAATCTGTATCTCCTCTTTTAAATTGTCGGTGTCAGGTATTTGATCTTAGAGAGAAGGAAACTGACTAAGACACTCTTAACCTTAATACTTTTTCTTTAGACATTTAAACATTTACCATGTAGTTTGATCATTCCCTGTATAGTCTAATGATTTCATATGATGTTGCCTTTTAAAACAGAGAATTATAACCTGGTTGAATTATATTTTCTGAGAATTTATTTATACTTCGGGAATTTCTGTATTTTCATGGTACATGAAATCAATCAGCATCCAATCAGAGGCATAAACCACAACGCAATTTGAACAGGGAGAAATTAATATAAAATCATTAACTATAACAGGAACATAACTCTAAAGGTTCTCAGAGAGCCTCACATATAGGACAACCATAGAGCATTCAAGGAAGGAATTTAAAGGGGATTTCTTCTCTAGGCTGAGGGCAGACCTCACTGGGGAATTGGGAAGTATGGCTGCAAACCTGAGTGGCAAAAAGCTCTGTGGGTCCCTCCTGGTCAATCATCTTTGCAGTCTTCAGGGAAGCAGGAAATATCTCACCAGGATGCTGTGGGGCCGAGGCTTGAGGATGAGAACCAAACTGGCAACTCAGAAATATACTGTGGTATGGTATGGGTGAGCTGATACTGGAGATACTTTGACAAATTATAGTTTGGACTGGCAAAGCTGATCTGCCAGTCCAGATTTCTTTCTTACACTGACACTGTTGGGAAGTGAGCAGGAGAAAGAAGCTGAAACATCTGGAGCTCGCAGGCTGGCTGGAGAGCACACGTCGGGTGTGAGGTTGGAGTCATTGTCATTGTTAAAGTGGTCACTGGGCCAAAGCCAGGGCAGTGTGCTCTCCATGGGGAAGCTTTCTTCAGACTTATAGCTGTGCAGAGTGTAATTTATTGTATAAATTCTATATACAGTACTAGCAGTAGCAAGAAACAACAGAAAGAATCAAGGTAGTGAAAGTGCACTGGAGTGAGGAAGAGATGCCCTTTGCCCCTGTTCTGTCCTTATATTACCCTATATCTGCAAAGATTTGCACCATGCTGTCTGCCAAGTAATGCTGGAAGAGACCAGCTCTTATTACATAACAAGGGAAGCAGCCTGGCTTTGGAGTTTAGATAATAATTTGGAAACAGGCAAGTGCATTGTCCTTTAAGGACGCAGAGCACTGTGTCTCCTCTCCTTGCTTACTGGGGTATCAGAGGTGAATCTCTAACTACAATTACTCAGCTCCTAGATTCAGCCAAGCCTGAGATCAGCTTGGCTTGGGGACTTCCGAGTGAGTTATACAAGTAACTTTTTGATTCTAGCTAAATTAAGTTGGCTTTCTGCCATATGTAACTGAACAATTCTTGATTGGTGCAAAATAACATTCAGAGCAGATCTACAAAGCAAACAGAGATTTACTGAAGTTCACAAGTAAATCTCAGGTCTAAGATTACTGTACATTTTTGCACTTTAATTAGTTGGACTTTCATTCTCTTTATAGGGAATTTCTTCAGCAGCTCTTTGGTATGGTTTCTCAATTCCAGTCAAACAATAATAAAATTAAAATCCTCTTTCACAGACCTCTGGCTTGAGATTAGTCATCTAAAGAGTGGGAAATCTTTATTCCTGCTGACATATCTAGGTAAAATTGAAAGGAAAAAAAATCAGTGAATTTTGGGAAATTCTACAGAGAATTGAGGTTACTGAACAAATCTCTCAAAAATCTGGACAAATGGGCAAATACCAATAATCACAGCCCTGATCAGCTTACTTGGCACAGAAATAACTGAAGCCAGTACCTGGTAGAAACCTTTTGTGAGGAATGTTGATGATTGTTGCAGGCTGAGTGTGGAATAGCTTGAGAATTAAAACTCTAATGGAACCCATCTTAGAAGGGTCATCTAATTGTGCTAGGCGTTCACTGCAAAAATGGAAGAATCATTTCCTTATGTTTGGGTCAGGAGAAAAGGAAAAGTAAGTTTGTGATACATTTGGAGAAAATGTAGCCATTTTGAAATAAGCATCTACCTATCTCCACAAGAGAGTTTTGCTTTCTAGGGTAAAGTACTTTATCAAAGCCTTATCTGACCTGGAAGAGAGGTAACTGATCAACTCCAGAACCCTTATCAGTTCTGTGTCATAATAGGAGAAAAAAATTTAAAACATGAAATAACATCTTGGCTTTACCATGTCTTTCCACAATGATGTTTCTACCTTGGAGCCAGCTAATCATGAACTGAATGCCCTGAAAATATGAACCAAATTAAATCTCTCCTATTTTAAGTTCTGAGGCTTGGTTTCATGTCTCACTGAAGGGGAATCTGACTAATATATTGTCTTTGTTCATACAAAATATAACTGTTTACATAGAAATTCTCAGATTCTCCTCAATAATCCTATATATAATAAATAATTTTAGCAAGATGGCAAGGCACAAGTTTACTATATAAAAGTTAACTATTTTTCCATGCAGCAATAAATACTTAGAATTTTGAAATAAAAAAAAAAACATCAATGCTACTATATAGTAGGCTTTGGATAGACATAACAAAAATAGCACAGACAGGTGATTTTCTTGTAGTGCTGAGGATTAAAATTCTAAGAACAGATTTTTGGCAGATTTGATTTCTCCTGGGATCTCTCGCCTTAGCTTCTGGATACCCATATTGTCCCCATGTTTGCCATAGACTTTGCTCAGTGTGAAAACAGTCTTGCTGTCTCTTCTTTTCCTAAAGACACATGTCCTTCTGGATTAGACTAATTATCACTTCATGTAATCTTAATTACCTTCTTAAAGGTCTTATCTGCAAATATAGTCACATTGAGGACTAGGGCTTTAACCTACGGATTGGAGAAGATAAAATTCAATGCATAGCAAGTATATATGTATTAGCACAATAAAAATGAAAATCTTAAGTATAAAACTAGAAAAATACATCAAAAATCTATAGGAGGAAAATACAAAATCCTATTGAAAGAAATGACAAATTAATAGAGAAATGTTCAAGGAGAGGAAGACACAATGTTAAAATGTTAATTTACCCAACTTGATCTATAGATTCATAACAATCACAATCAAAATATCAGAAAAATATTTTCTGAACATTTGCAATTTATTCTAAAGTTTATTTGGAAAGCAAAAGACCCAGAAGAACCAATACAATAATGGAGAAGAGTTGAAAAACTAACACTATTTGACCTTATGATTTATTATAAAGCTACAGTGATTAAGACTTGTGAAATATTAGACAGGTCAATCAATATAACAGAATAAAGAGCTCAATCTAGATCCATAAATATAGTCAACTGATCTTCAGCAAAGGGGATAAGGCAAATCAAACAAAATGTCTTTAAAATAAATGGTAGTAAAACAATTGGACATTCATATGTAAAAACAATAAAGAATCTACATATAAACATTCTCTTGACAGATAAAATCGAGCAAGTAGTACAGCGAGTTATTGAATACAGTTCTTTCCTATGTACATTTTATTATTATAATAATATTATTAACATCTTGTATCATATATAGTTGTAGGATATATGTTCCAATATATGAGCTGACATCAATACCTTGTCATTAAGCGAAGTCCATGGTTTGCATTGAAGTTCATTTGTTGCTTTGCACAGAATAGTCATTAGTCTAAAAAAAAAAAAACTTCTCCAATACTTTATCTTTTCATCCCTTTCCTTCCTCCTAGTTAGCTGCTGACAACCATTGATTTTATTTCCATGTAGACGTTTTAGTGTGACATATTATTTGGATGACACAATATTTGAATGGTACAATATTCTGGCTTCTTCACATAGCAGTATGCACTTAATTTTCTTTGCTTAAAATTTTCTTTATGAACTTTTTATGGCTTTGTAACACTTTTTTAATGTTGACTATCCCTCTACTATATGGAGGCACTACAATTTAATACACACACACACACACACACTGTTTACTAGGGTTTTTTTAGCATATGACCTTGAACAAATTACTTACTTGTACTTAACTACAGTCTATTCACTTGTGCTTGAATATGGAATTTTGAATATATTTTTATTATTTTGAAGATTAACCTTAAGAATAAGACTGTTATATATGTTAATGTTTTGTAAATTAATGACCCTCAATTACTATTTGCATACTGTCTTAAACAGCCCTATCCTATTTATGCAGGACTAACTCTACGAATGAGGAGTTCTTGCAAATGAAATTTGCTGAAAAGAGAAAACTCAGTTTCAGAAGATGGAAATGATAAGGAGGTGATTACCTCAGACACCAGGGGCTGCATAGATAAGAACTGGTGACTTGGGAAGAAACTGACTTTGGGGAAGACATTCAGGAAGTGTGTTATAATAATTTTTCTTTTATTCAACATTTTTTCATCATGTGAAATGTAGTCTTCTTGCTACCGTTTGTTTTAAAAGTAATTCAATAACGAATATGTATTTGCCCCTTCCTTGACAACTTTGTAGAGCCTGTATAATGCTCTTTATTTTAATCTCACCATCTATTTTTGCCTCCAGAGAAAGAACACTGCATCTTTTGACATGCAGGTGTACCTGACTTTCAACCATATTATTCTTGCAGTATCTCAGTTGGGGGTGCCAGAGATTTATAGCAGAGTCAGAACACTAGTATTAAATCTGTTACAGTTTTCCAAGAGCATCATGAGACTGAAGCTGAAAAGAATAAAAACTATATTCCTTTCTTATACACATTTCTTTTTATAAATGATTATGGCCAATGCTGTTCTTCTTCATTCATTCACAATAGATTTTTATGCCCCGACTAACTGTCAGAGTAAGAAACTGCTTCAGGTAAAAGGAAATAGATCAGAATATTAGAAAATTTATATTTATATTTGAGAAAAACTGAACAACTTTTAAATTTTATAGTTTTCATTTGCAAATTGTAAAGATGAATAGAGAATTACCTGCTACCTACGAGGTACAAATAACCAGTCCGCAAAGCATTTAAAATCTTGCATCTTTTGAATCAAGATGCCAGAATATAACACATATAATGTATTGGTTTCTACTCCAGATGTATATATTCTTATGAGACTTTATCCAATTAATTTAACTATGGTATTTTGTTGTAAAAATATCACAGTTTCTTATTGAGTGTTTCAGAACCAGGACACCTAGTGATTGATGGTAACTCTTTGCAAAATGTGGTCCATTCATTTAATTAGGGATGATTTAATTCAGCTTCCTTCTCTTAATGAGGGAAATCCCTAAGCCACAGGGAGGTTGTTTTGTTCAAGATCATGTGCCTACAGCCTACATTATAATAACTGGCATGTAAAACTTTTCTTCTTGACTCTTTCCCAGTTTGTCTCTCTCTCTCTTTCTCTTTCTCTCTCTCTCTCTCTCATTTCTATGACATGAATAAATAACACATTTTAATTTGTGATTAGTGGCATATACAGGTACTCTTCAAAACCCTAAACTATATTTGTTCATCTGTTGGGAGAATTCTCATTTAAAGAGCTTCAGTCATTTCCTCATGGGATGATTTTCTCTGTTCATCTATGTTTCTCTCTTCTAATTGAGTACTGAAATAAAGACTTCCTGATAAAAAAAAATCAGCAGCACAGGTTAGGGAGGAGGATCACAGCTTGTTCTGGTATATTTCTGTCAATTTCTATGCCGTAATGGACACTAGATTCTTAATTATTCATGTAAATTGGTGCCTTTGCTTTGGCCTCAATATTTCTGACACCTTCATAGTCATGGCTATCAGCTATAAACATATGTGTGCAATAGAATTCAGAATTGTTTTCCCCATGTAAAATCATTTTTGTAATATTTTGTTACAAATTAGCAACGTACGGTAAGACATAGGCATAATGTTTGTATTTTAAGTCAGCACTTTTTTGTTTGCCTATGCTTTATTAATGAAAAAGAGACTGAAGACGGTTGGAGAAAGTGACTGACGTGAAAAAAATAAAAATGGTGTGAATCAATAATAAGTGACATCAAATCAAAGAGAATTTCGTGTCAAGTCAAAATGAATGAAGAGTCTGAGATTGCACCCTACTTGAAAGTTAACCAGTTAGCTAGCCACAATCCATGGGTCCTGGAAAAGGGAAGAGGCATTCATGATGAAGGGAATTTTATCACTCAAAAGCATCTCAACATTTTGGGGCTGGTTCTGCGAGCTTCAGTGAAAGTTTTATAAAAAAAGGCCAAGTGATAATTCACTTAGTTCACTGTGTTAGAGAAGAGGAACACTGATTTAAGGGCATGTGATTTTTCTTTTTCAGTTTTTAAGTAATAGACAGTAAATATGTCTCTTTGCTTCAGAGAGAGAACCTGTCACTCTCTCCCCAGGTTGTTCATTGTTTAACATGTAGAAAAAATAATGTAAAACTGAGGATTCGGTGTCTCACTTGTACAGCTGCAGAAATATGAGAACCACATGGAGAACTGTCTCTCCATGCCTTCTTCCATGTAAAATTATTTCGCAGGGTCTCCTTATGGAGTAATTTTTGGAAACTTATGAAGATGGAGTGAAGAAAAATCAAATAAAACCCAGTTAGAAACAAGAACCGTGTATGAGTGTAATGAGGTAGAAAGGTAGACTATAAAGGAAGAGTAGAAAATAAAACCAGTGTAGGAGACACTAGAATTTCCTTTGCTCTTCTGTATGCCCTCTCCAATTTCTCTGATTTTATTTTTAAGGGTCTGCTCCAGAAACCGACCCCTGAGACCTTCCCTTGGGATACTAGTGTCACTTTCCCTACATTTGCAGAGGTGAAAGAAACGGGCACTCTGTGTCCGCATAGTTCTCTGAGCTGGTGTTTGATGGATTTGCCCTGAAGCTCACGTGCTTCCAATCAAGACATACAGGCAAGTGCATGCAGTACTTCCTGAGGGAGGTCCTGAGGGACAGGGCTGTATTTGTCTTTCTTTGCTTGCTCTAGAAATAATGACCTTTTTACCTCATTCCGTTTCCTTTCCTATTTTCCCTATTCTCCGCATAATTTCTTCTGGGAGCACATGTTTAATAAACCTTTTCCACAAAAATTTCTGTCTCAGATTCTGCTTCAGATTACCCGTCCACCAACAGGCAGGAACTGTGGCTGGACATGACTGCCCACTTTTTGAGAGCTCACTCTATGGCAGCAGTGTGTAAGAACATCATTCTATCTTCATAAAAACACTATGAGGTGGGTATTATTATCCTTGCATTTTATGTATAAGAAGCTGTGGTTCAGAGAGGTTAACCGACTCGTCCAGTCCTGCATGTTTTATTGAGTTTTGTGTTGTCAGTAACAACACTGAAGACTGGGAGAGCCCTATGAAGAGAGGTTTATTTCAGCTCATGGGGGGGTCCTATCCCGTGATGGTCGTTTTGATAGTGGTGTAACAATGTGGTGCAGGATACCACAAGGCAAGAGCCTGTGTGTGTGTGTGTGTGTGTGTGTGTGTGCGCGCGCGCGCACGCGCGTACCCTCGCTCATTTTGACCCCTCTCGCTCTTATAAACTCGCTCACCAGGATCCACTCATCAGGGCTCTACCCTCATGATCTAATCCAATCTTCATCACTTCCCAGTCTGCACCTCTAAACACCATGGTTGGCTTCAGTTTCCACCTTCTCAGTTCCTCACAATGGGGATTAAATTTCAGCCCATGAAACCACAGGGTGACAGTACAGTCAAAGCATACCCCCACCATAGCAGTCTGCTCAGGCTGTCATCATAAAACATCAAAGATTGGGTGGCTTAAACACAAATGCATTTTCTCTTAGTTTTGGGGGCTAGAAACAGAATATCGGGGGGCTAGAAACAGAATATCGGAGTGCTAGCTCTCGTGAGTGAGGCCCAAGTGTGTGCTCGCATGGCCTTTCCCTGGGAAGGAGAGAAATCTCTGCGCTTCCCTCTTATTCCAGGGATACCAATCCTGTCCTAGGGCTCCATACTCATGACCAGATCTAACCATAGTTATTTTCCCAAAGGCTCCATATCCAAGTACTATCAACCCTATCATACTGTAACTCAGGATTCCACATATGCGTTTGAAGGATCATAAACATTCAGATCACAGCATGTAGTTTTCAGGAGCAGTCCTCTTCCGAAGATTGTGCTCCTAAATACCAGACTCTGCATTCATAAAGAGACGAATCTTTTCTTTTTCTCAAGTTTAGGAGATCTAGTTCCATTCTTAGGATTCTGAACTACACTTCCGTACCAAAACAGCAGCTCTGACATAATAGCGTCATTTTATTTCCATTATACATATATTGTAGTTGGGAATGTATGAGGTGATCCTAAGAAAATGTCAGATGATCTAACTGGCAGCGTTTAAAAGCCATGGGCAAAGTGTCTGCCCTCCTGTATCTGTTGCACTATGTGTGCCCTTAGTAAGTAGAGGAAACTAGTAGAGGAAACTAAGATAAGTCATTCTGCAGTGTTCATGAGGACAGTCTTTTCAAGGAACACAGACATTTTCAGAGGCAAGGCTGAGAGACTCAGTCTACCTTGAGGACTCAGAGAATCAACTTGAATATTTTGCTGCATTTTGACTCCCTGGTCTGATTTAACACAGAAGACATTTTTTCCTATGATATTTTTGTGTCATCAGGAGCTATATGAAAAGGCATTGCTAATTTATGAATAAATGAGTCTTACAGATTCCTTCTTTCTCTGAGAAAAAGAATAGAAAGTATCTAGGTAGTCTTGGGGCAATCACACCATAAGATGAATAGTGTTGGTCACAAGCCATAATTATCCAATGCATTCAAAGAAATATTGATTTAATAACCAAAATACATTGCTATTGACTCTATAGATCATAAAAGTGCCTTAAATTTTAGTTCACTAATTGTAAAAACATCAAAATTGCAAGAATAACACAGGGAGAAAATTGAAAGCACTTCTATTTTCTAAGAAATAACACATGAAATTAATCCTGGCACAGAAATTTTATTATTATTTTGATTGGTCAAGAAATAGTAAACAAAAAATTTAATTTAATTATGAAATAGAATGGGCCATATAATTTAATGCTGAAATTAAAAATGCCTTGACTTTTGTAATTATTGTTAAATTATGACATTTTAATCTAATAGGTTATATCAATAATAATAGGATGGATGGTAAATGAAAAAGAATATGGAATATTTGACTAATGATTTTAATGAAAATATAAGTACATTAAAGTTTATGTTCAGTGAAAATTGTGAAGATACTCCATATAAAGTTAAAATAGTAAGCATTTAAAAACATATTTTCTTATTTCTATTTTCTATATTGTTTAAATAATGTTTTTTATATATAAGAATATCAAGTCACTTTTCATATTTTATAGTATTAGTCTTACCAAAGCTTTTTGGTATAATGATATTCCCTCACATTTAATTATTACCTGAAAAGAAAAATGATAAATGGTACTAAAAGGAAAGATCAATAAATTACATTTGTTTTCGTAAAAAAAAGTCTCCCTCCCCAAATCACTTTAACTGAATAATATAAGTGAACAAAAAGAAATTTCTTTACAGAATTTGACCCTAAAGGATATTTCAACTACATGTTCAAATCTTTTAATTAGTATGTAAAGGATTTAACTTGCATAAACATTTATATACCTACAAAATTTTTTAAACCGTCATATTTTCACAAACCTTGGACATCATTTAAAAACTAAAATTGTTTTTGCAGTCTTTGCAGTCATAATTCCATTTCTTTTGGCCTCTTCGTGAAAATTCTAAAACGCTTTTCATATACTTTCCTATCCCAAAATTCTCTTTCAAACTCAGTACTGTATGTATGGCTCCTAGGATGTCTGCGGTAGTTAAGACTGTCAACTTGGTTAGCTTAAGAGCTGTCTAGGAAACTTCCAAGCACATTTCTGGGTGTGTCCAGTGGCTTCTGGTGGCCGGACCTTGGGTACTGTATGTATGTGGTCCCTGCCCCTTCCTCTCTCCCATTGTTCCCTTGCTCTTTTTGGAGCCACCATGGACTAAGCATCTTTGATCCACCACATCCTTCTCCTGTCATGTTTCCACCTCAGAGTCAGCCCACTATGGACTGAATCCCTTGAAACCATGAGCCAAATTAAACCTCTTCTTAAAATTGTGGGTATAGTGTTTCTGTGTCCAATCCACAGGAAAGCTGACTGATACAGCTTCCGTTCTATAAAAATTACTCATCACCAGGCATAGTTATTGAAATGAAAGCAGCATGATTCTCCTTCACTCAACCACCTTATATTATTGATAACTCTTTAAATAATGTATTTTACTTAAAACTATTTCTTGGGATCATTCCCATGGTGTTGCAATTCTTTAGTTTATAATCTAGCTCTATGGAAACTCTGTGTCCTCCACAATTTTTCTTCCTCTTTTCAGGATTAAATGTCAGTTACTTTTTCTAAGAGCTACTTCTCTATTAAATTTTACATTTACCCAGGTTTTAATTGCAAATCTTTTAAGATCTTAGTTAAGGTGAGTAAGGTGATAATTCCAAAGTCATTCTTTTTAGTGTATATCCCTTTTGAACATTAGATCTCTGTCATAGATTACTTTTAATGACTTGAATTTCTGTCGTTTCAGAGTGAGTGCATTCTTAGCTTTCTATAAAACAGATTCCTGAGTATATGGTGAAACTGTGGTGAGTTTCACTCACTCTCAATACAGCTGATACTTTGGTTACCAAGACTCAGATTTGCTAGTTCTCAGCTCATTTTGTTCATATTGAATTTACTATAATTATGTAATTCAACTCAGTGCTAAGTAAAATGATGAAATATTATATTCTGATGAAGTTTAATTTTTTAAAAATTACAAATTAAGGCAGTTGTTAAATAAATGACATTGACAATGGCATGAATGTGGCCACATAATAAGACTGGAGAAAAAGAAACAAGTAAAAAAAATTTGGGTTTTTTCAGATGTAGATTTAAATCCTGAGGACAGTTTAAGTAAACTAAGAAGTCATGGGTGATTTCTTCTGAGTATGGGTTACACACAAAATAAAGACAGTCAATAACATCAAAAAGTAAAACAAAAATTCAAGGCAAAAGCCAACCAATATAGTGCAATATTGGTGAGGTTACTACACAAAAAGATAATATGAATTATCTTATGAATAATTTTTTTCAGTACCAGGGATCAAACTTAGGACCTTGCACTTGCGAAATAGGCACAGTGCCACTGAGCTAAATCCCCAGCCCGATAATTCTTCTTATTATAAGCTAAATTGTGCCAGTGTACTTTACCACCTTAAATAACTGGCAAGAAGATAGTTTTTATTGTGTCAGATAGGACAATTTCTACCACATATGTAACTATTTGTAAAATTGCCCTATTCTAGCCATCACTAATTTTTCTTTTAATTTATATTCTAGCCATCTCTAATTTTTCTTGTAATATGCTTTTAATTTTCAGACTACTGTTCATTCACGTGTAAATGAAATAAGAAAGTGTAAAGAAACATCTCATGTATCTTTTGTTCCTTTTGTCCCAGTTATAACATCTAGCAAAACTATTACTAGGATACATTTTCTCCCATTTTTCTAAATGTGCTCCAAATCTGCACACTGATTTCCACTTCTGTCTTATGTACTTGAATTATTTGCAAAAAGGTGAAATGGACCTTATTTCCCTGGACAGAACCCTAAATTTCATTTTTAAATCCTGTCCTAATTTCTTCCAAACTTCTACAAAGTCAATTCCTAAGTAGCTCTAGATTGTCTAAATTTTGGATTAGCTAATGAACATCAGTTATAATTTCTGGCTACATCTTGAAAGTTTACTTATTCTCAACACTTACGACAAGTGCATGCACACTAGTAATTTTCCATTCTTGTGTAATCTTAATATTTCTAATCTGTTACCCCGAGAATGTTATTAATCCCATTAAAAACTGTGAATAATTATCATTTTAAGCATAAAGATTTTAATGAGCTCTGCTTTTCACCTTGGTTATCTTTCAGCCTCAGCTACCAAAATTTCTCCTATATCATACTTTCTCTCATATCATATTAATTTTTTGCATTTACTCCATAACTTTGCTCATATTATTAAAATTGTCCTCATACTTCTCCATTTCTTCCTTTTGAAGTTAAACTCCTTCTTGATAGACTTTATTTTCATTCATTAGTGTTTTTCTAGAGCCAGCCAAGTGCCTGGTACATTTTAGAGATGAAGAGACAAGTTTGCTCAAGCAGTATTACATGACGTGGGTGCCTCAGAGGTGACAAGACCATAGCTCTACCTGAAGTGATATTACTGGGAACAGTTTATACCTCCCTCTCTTCACTGATGATCAGACCTGGGAAGGGGTCAGCTTGGCTGAACATTTATTTAATAATTTGCTAGAGTATTTAGCATGGTGTTTTCCTTAACTAAACGTGTTTGCCTCCTTTACTCTGGAATATCTCAGAAAATATGAGATTTACCCATGACACATGTGCTTATTTTTTTCCAAGCAGTTGGGGACTTTTAAAATTCTTGTTAGACTAAGAGGACTTGGAGTACGATTTACTCCAACTCTTGATTGTGACAGTGTAGAGACCAAGGGTGATGTCTTCATAAGAAGATAACATCTAGGAATTCCAGACAGCAACCACCAGTCAGAGCTGGGAGGGGTGAGTATGAGTGTCAGTGTGAATGTGTGTGTGTTTCACACACTTGTGTCCAGAGGCACAGAACTTATCCTGCAGACTTGAAATACAGTCTCTGGCTCTGGCCTCAGATGGAAGCAGGAATGAGGAAGCCCAGCGGAGAAAGCCTTCCAGGACTCCAAATGGAATTACTTGGACCTACAGAAAATGTATTAGTTGCTAAAGGAGGACTGGCAATTTTTCTCTCTCAAAATTGGAAGAAAATTAGAAGGCACTTTGAGAGGACTGCGGAGTACTTGTAGGGAAGTGAGCCTAGTTAAGTTGTGAAACCTTACCTCCTTGCCCATGGATGAGATTATTACCTGGGAAAGACCCACTCAGGGCCTGATTTTAACAGTTTTCTCCCACTTTGTAGTCACTCTACCTTTCTCAAAATACCCAAACACTTTGGAAAGGGCCTCACACATGTTCTGCAAAGCGTCACAGATGAGATTTAAGAGCACTGTGATCTACTCAGACTTTTGACAGCGGCTGTGGAGACAGAGTTGCAGTAACACGGGGACAATGCCTTGGGGTTGCAGAAAGGTACTAGCAAGCAGTACAGTGAGCATGAACTCCTAGGACAGTGGAAGAGAAAGCTGTTCATGCTGCAAAGCATCTTCCTCACAAACGATAAATGAACTACTTTTTAAAGTCCACTTTCTGTCATTTCAGTCCTGAATTCACAGTTTGTAGGGGAATTCGAACTTAAATTTGTGTGTACAAGCAGTATTTTCTCATGTAGGGTATTATTTTCATACTCAAAAATGATACGGTCAATTTTTAACTTCTTTATGCTTAGTAAACTCTTGTTGAAGTCATAATAGAGAATTCAGTTTTAACCTAGATGGTATTCTGTGACTACACTCTATGTAGTCACCATGATTACAGTAAGTTTCAATCACTACCTCTAACTGCAGGTACATTCTTAAAGTTGTTTTCCAGACAGGCTCTTGGCATGCAGTTCACTTGTATTCCATGATGGCCTCGGCTTTACTGCAGTTCTTCTGCCTCAGTTTCCCAATGGCTGGGATTACAGGCGTGCACCACAATGCCCAGCTTGTAGATACATTTAAACACCAAAAAAATGTATTTCAGCTGAGTCCATTCTATGCTGACATATTAAGGGAAAGTTATTTATATTAAGTAATAATGTTATTTAATAGGAATACTGGAGAAATATTCTGAATCTCAATTTTACAACTATAAATATTATTGATTGGGAGGGATAGTGTTATATATTAGCACAACAGATTGGTCAGCCCATAAGTAATCCATGGACAGTATGGGAGGCAATTATAATTACTAATGTCTAAAATGTATTTAAATAATACATTATTTTTCATATTACCTACGGTGTAGCTTTTACTAAGGTCTTGGTCTGAACAGTTGCACTGTCGGATAGAAGAAAAAGATTATTCATCTCTGTAGAACATGTTAATATTTTTTTTTAGTACAGCTGTTCTTGGAATTGGAAAGCATTTAATAAAATCTATAATCTGCTTTAGGCTTATCATTTTAATATGAAAATTGATTCCCTGTCAACTCACATAAGTAGAATAGCCACTTGTAAAATCACTGGATTAAAACGTAAGTTGAATAAGGTAAGAAGATTAGTCGAAACTCAGGCATTAATTTGAAATGCAGTTGTTTTAAAAAATGTATGATAATTTTAATACAGGCTTTAAAGTTAAGGCCATTTAAATCTGAGATTTAAAAAAATTTACTCTCCTTGCATTAAGGATGTTACAAATCATGAAGGATGAGACTAGACATATGAGAATTTGTTAAAAGGAAGGTGATATCCAGAGTATATTGATAAGCATTTAGGAGTGGCAAAAACCAGGTATAGAGATAAATTACAAAAGCAACTGGGAGGATCAGGACATGTGTATTTAGGCAAGTGCAAGAGGTTAGATCTACTGGGGGAAATCGGGAGTAAATACCTGTACCAGTAGGAGGACAGGAGAGTGTTGACTGGAGCTAGGAAGGAACATAGGAAATAGTCCTATTTTAGCTGGAAACACAGAACAAACTAAGATAAGCAAGGGACTTGTGCAGTGGGGCTGTTTTCCAGACAGAAACCAAGTTTTTGAACTAAGCCAGTGACACAAGAGAAAATGGATTATGTTATACATAACACAAATTTTGCCTCTATGTCTTGCAGGACATATTTAAAGTTCAGGTTTGGGTGGCTGCTGGTTATGACAATCAAACTTTGAAAAGAAGAGAAAAACCTCTTTGGAGAAGGCTAAATGCTTCATTTGAGGTTTGTCTTCAAAACTCCTCTTTTACTGTCTTCCCACTTATGTCCCCCACTGGTAGTTCTCTAATATACATATTAGAGAATTAAGCAAAATTAACCTTCAGTGAAGTTATTAAGAGAGTCTAAAAGATAATCAAGACAAACCAAATATGAAAGGTTGTAATAGTAAACAAAATTCTCAGTTAAATTGAAATATGAGATCTTTTTTTAAAAAAAATCTAAAAATATGACATAATATTCTAAGTAGTATGAAGATAGTGCAAATAGAAAAACATAGATCATGAAAAGTGTTAGGAAGTAATTTATAAGAAAATAAAAATTAAGGAGATAGAACCAAAATTTTAATAAAATAAATATATTAGGTAAGGACATAAGCATGTGTATATTTTTCCAATAATTACCACAAAAATACAGTCAATAAAAATAATTTTTTAAAAGTAAGAGTATAAGAGATTAAGCAGGCAGAAAAGCTGGCTGCATGCTGTTTTCTACCAGAAGCTTGCAGGCTCAAGTAGATTTGATGGCTCCTGTTTCCAAGTGTTGAGAGCCCAGAACAGGTGCTGGGTCCCTTTGAAAATAA
This sequence comes from Heterocephalus glaber, assembly GCF_000247695.1. The sequence goes on along the minus strand of NW_004624844.1, from coordinate 6,486,436 downwards.
GTAAAAGGTGCTTTCCCTGGGCATTGGGCTGAACAAGCAATGGTGCCTTTGTTTGGAGAAAAAGTTTTCCTCCCCCCATTGTAATGCCGCCTCTCCTGGATGGAGAGAGGAAGACACAGAGCACAGAGCCAGCAGAGGGTGAGTTAGGTTTCATCTACACTGAACCAAATGCACAGGCTTTACTGCTGCCTTTGAAGCAAGATCTCTGTCCTCACCTCATGACATAAGTAAGCTGTAGTATTTTATCCAATTTTAGTTTTGAGAGAAGGTAAGAAACCTAAGGTAAGAAGCTTGTTGGGTGCAACTTTCTTTTCCAAGGATACAAAAGATACAATGGTTTAGCTAAGCAAGTAAGGCGAGGGAAAGAAAGGAGATAAATTATGAGGAATGAGGAACTCAGGACATAGAAAGTAGGCATTGGTGAATATAAATTCAGTCTATCTCATTTGATCAAAAATTTAAAAGCAGTTGTGTACTGTTCATTTCTTTAATCTCAAAAGTTGGTTTAGCGTCTGGCATATAATATGTTAATACACATGGACAAGTACAACAGAGAAATGGCAAGATGGTAGATCATATCGTATAGGCAAACAGGTAGATAAGTAGATAGACATAAGAAGGTAGAGGTAGATACAGCAGGTTGTGGTTTCTTCCTGAAGCAAGGAAACCATTCAAGTCACCTTTTTAATATTTGGTTTTGAAGTTCTATGTTAAATGACTGTTTCATTATAAAAGATGTTCTCAATGCTTAAGAGTGTCTTGAAGCTGTAAGCTTTTTTGGAAAGTTGTAGTTTGATTTCAGCTTACTCAGGACCACATTGAAGTAAAAAGGAATAACAGTTCTAGAAGTCCATAAAGTACTCTGTGTAAATTTTGATTATATTTTCCCAACTATTTTATTCCCTCATTCAATAAATCGAGTGTTTAGTGTGTGTCATATACTACATTTACTCAAGAAGCACTTAGTCCAGTGAATTTAAAGAAGGCTTATATTCAACATAGAAAATACTTTATAATCTTATCTGGAGAAGAGAGTTTCTAGAACAGAATTCCTGTAAGAAGAGACATCCAAGTTGAGTTTGAGCTCATTAATGGTTACCCATGTGAAGAAAAGTGGAAGTGGGAAGACATTGAAAGGTAACAACACAGCCTAAAGAGATCACCAGTGTTTAAATTAGAATGGTTGGCCCAGAGGGGGCCGGAATGGTTGGAGGCTGGCATCCACTTGAGCACAGAAATTACAATGGCATGCTAAGCACTGTGATCTTTATATTGAAAATAACAGAATCCATATCAGGTTTTAAAGGTGGGGCCTGTCATATTAACACTGCATTTGTGTGGGGTAGTCCAGACAGCAATGGGGAATATGACCTTTCAGAATAGGAAATTGTGGAGAAAGGAGACATGAAATACTATAATATTGGTTTATGGGCTATAAGGGTTAGAACTATAAAGAGAATGGGAAAAGAAGGAAACATTTGAAAGGAATTTAAGAAGATGGAGCCAAAATGATTCATTGAGTGTTTTGATGTAGGCATAAAATCACATTCTATGACTTGAGTGACAGGTTTTATTGTAATAGTACTCACAGATTAGAATTTGAAGGTAAAGAATAGGTTTCACTGGTGCCTTTGAAGTATCATCATGAGTTTGAGTTTTGAGCTCAAAGTACTTGGGATATATCCAAACTGAGGTACCCTGTGGATAGTCCAATGTGGAGCTAAGGTTCAAGTCTCTTGTCCAGCCAGTGTATTCATGAAAACCCATCAACTCATCTGTCAAGCCCAGTTTCAATTAATCTTAATTATTTAACTCATGAAAGAAGGTGGAGAAAATATCATTGACCTACACATGCTAGATGAAATTGTGGATGTTTCCTTCCTATTATCCAATGTAAAATTTTTGTCAGTTGCATATATTTTACTTTTGACAGATTCCATTCTACATTCCAAGCCATTTGTTTGTATATTAACAAATATTATAGTAAGAAATACCTGTAAATAGCAGACTAGAGATACTAGTAGGAGATGTGCTAGATTCATCTAAATTTCCATAGTATATGGGATATACAACAACCTGTCTGGAAAGGATTAGAATTTCAGTTTCAGTATATAATTTATGGAGAAGACATCAGCAAATATCCTTAACTACCTCCAGAATGTGACTGTTACAGTAATTTGACTTTTGTTGCCATTGTACTAGTAAGAGCTCTATTGTTTGATGACACTTTCTTGACTTGATTTTTCTGCTCAATGTTGGTCTTCTGCCTATTGATTGGATTCCCTGAATTCTAGGGTTGGAGTTATCAGAATAGATGAAAGATGAACAAACTATCTCATCACCCATGTTTTTGAGTTCTTAACATTTGGAAAAGCATTGAGTTTATAATCAAAATGGCTTTGACAGTTTTTAACTGAGGCAAGAGTTTCTTGTTCATCCAGCAGTATCCATGAGGACAAATCAACCTGTCTGGCAAGCTCAGTTTTAGTTTATCTTAACAAAGAACTTTTTCTCTTCAAACTTTCCAGAAATTCCTATCATAAACGTAGAAGTCAAGTATATATACTGTTACAATTAAAAGTTAAACATGCCTAACCATATCATTTAACAATCACAGCAAAATTCTGAAAGCCACATAATTTGGAAAAAAAAAGAGAAAAGAAACGACAATATGAAGCAAGGAAAAAAGACACAAATAATGCCTGCAATGATATGAAGAAGAGAAAAAAATCAGGAAAAAAGTAATTACAGTATAAAAACAAGAGGTAAGAAAAGAACAAGCAGTCTGATAGAAGATAATGAAAAGAAGAAAGAAAATCTGCATATTTTAAAGTCAAACACTTGTTTGTTTTTTTTTAACAGAAGAAGGAACAATTCTGCTCTGACAGATTAAAACAAACTGGGTCAGCATTTCCCAGTAGATTCTCCATTGACTTTATCTTCAAATTTAGTTTCAAATATTTTGCTTGGGGAAAAATCATCCATTTCAATTTGAGTTCCCATTTTGGGAACATATTATCTCAGAGCATTTGAAGCACAATTGTTTCCTTACTATTTTTATCTTCTTGTGAATCATAAACTGCTATCTTCGGTCTTTTTCAAGCATTTTTTAAAAAAATATTTAAGTCAATTTTTATGGCAACTAGTTGTGAAAATTTTCCCTTGTCTCTTAAAACAGAATTCAATATTGAATTTTATGATATGGGAAGATATTTTTTTGCTCTAAATTATTTGATGTAATTCAATTCATCTGGTAGCCATATGAAATAACATCTCAGATCACACAACTTCCAAGTTACTGTCCTTTAAGGTACTCTGTTGAGCATCTTGCTGCCTAGATTCATTGCAAGGCTGACAGAGTCCTGTAGCATTCATTTTTGGTGACATGAATCCACTTCAACAGGAATGCAGATTTTGTCTTACCAAATGGCATGGACAGGAGCAGGTGAATTCTTGAAAATTTCTTAGAAAAAAGTCTACTATTCTCTAGTTTTCTATTGAATAACTAACTGCTTATTTCACTGCTTCATTACACACAAAAGCACCTGAATAAATAATAATGCAGAGATCATTAAAATTATAGTAGAATCTGAAAGCTTGATAAGAAGCCGAAGTGTTCCTGGTTGATTTAAAAATATGATGCAATTTGAGTTACTAGAAAAATTCTCAGAAGGCAGCACTTTAAAATCACTTTTAGATGCTCAGTTAAGACTATACTGACATATCATATATGCCAATATTTTATTTACTAGATAGTGTTTTTTAAAATGAAACCTATTTCTTAATTGATGCCAATAACTCACATATGTACATTTCCTATAACACTTCAAAATGAGCAAAAAAATTGAGAATTTTAATATTCAAAATGCAATAAGTACACTTTCATTGGTTATTTGTCATGTTTGATTTAGAATTTGGGGGAGGGTCCTATAGACTTTACATACATATGAATTATTATCCCTTTAAAAACTATCATCATTGTAATACAAATTTCCGTGGCTTATTGTATAGAGGGCAAAAAATACAATAAATTCTTCTTATAAGCAACATTTAAATGAATGAAAAACAAATGGGCCTTCTGTTCTACTTATTCTGACAGACAGCAGCATCTAAGTGTTGATGCAGCAGGGCCTTGAAGATTCAGAAATTTTACTGAACAAAAGAAACAGCACTAGCAGAACACGTACAGTGACTCACACTCCTAAAAACAGTGAACACCACCTAAAAGCCAAAGTTTAATTTACTTAAATAGTTAACAAAAATTTATTGCAAGGTATTTTCACTGAATTTACAGTTTCAAGGAACATGGTACAAAACATAGTGCCATCAGCTCTGTCTAAACATTAAATAGATGCAAATACACAAAGATTAGAAAAAAACCAAGGAGCATACTTTACAACATAAATTACAGTACTATAAATATATTTATGTACATTATACATACCCTTAAGACATCATTTTAGTATACAGCATATATTGTATTGACTTTCAAACTATTCAGTGCTTTAATAATATTATATATCGGTAACATAATAATTTATTTGCATCATTAAACTTACAGTAAATGATTTGAAATTACTGAGGCCACACTTAGACCAGTTTATTTCCATCAGTTGAATAGGCAGGTATGGGTTAGCTGACACCTACGCATGGAGCTGCTGCGGTTTTCACGTGAGTATTTGCTTCCCACTGGAAGGTATGACTAGAAGAGAGGCTGCAGAGGGATGACAGTCGGGTGTGGAGAAAGCAGTGAAGGAAAGAGCGCATGGGGTAGAGGTGGAAAAGCCAGGTGGCCAGAATGAAGAACTGAGGCTGGAATGATCGGCATCTGAGGAGGGGCAACAAAGGTGGGCTGGTTTCCAGGGCAAAGCCTAGGTCCCATTGGCCCCACTGAAATCTGAGGTATGGATGTTCTGGTGAGAGCTGGGACTTGGGAAAGAAACTGTTGGTGTGGCTGAAGCACTTTAAAGGTTCCTGCAGCTGCAGCTGCTGCAGCGGCTGCAGCGGCTGCTGCATGCTGCTGCAAAACAGTGTGGTGGACGGTGGTGGTCACAGAGGTAGAACACAAAGGCTGCTGCAGAGGCAGAGGCTGCAGGGGTGTGCTGGGAGCTGCGAGGGGAGTGGGAGGAAAGCTGAGCCTGACCTTGTTGGCCAGCATGCTTGGCTGTATAATATGCTGGTAGACCTCACAAGGTAGAGGTCTGAATTTCTCATGGTTTTCTATCAATAATGCTTGCTCCGGTAAAGCTAAGGGAGCCAGGATTTGCTCAGCTGTAACGAATGTATGACCGCTGACATGTGCTTCTTTGAATGGTAATGGTGGCTGTGTGTTAAGGATTCCTGAATTATAACACAGCCACTCTGTCGAGGTCTCATTCATCTTCCCTTGTGGAAGGGCCTCGGCCAGTTCATAGTGGCAAAGGTATGATTTAGGCTGCGCCTGTTTAAAGTTCCTTTCAATATTAGGCACCTTGGAAGGAATTTGCTTTTCATTAATATTTGTAGTCTCACTTCTTTCTTTGTGTTCCAGCGAGGTGGTGTTGTTTGTTTCTTTTGCTGGAGGATGAGCCTCATGCACAGATGTGGTGGAATCACTGGAAACCTCTGACGATTCCTTAGAATCGGTTTCCATCACTAAGTGCTCAGCTTCACCACTGGTTTCCGAAGAACCGGGGTTACTAGGGTGTAAAGCCAATTTGTCTTTTACTTGGACTGTTTGTTCAGAGTTCCTTTCAGCATTTGCAACTTCTTGAGGTTTTATTCCTTCTTTTTTGTCTTCACTTATGAACCCGTCCAGGTGATTTAAAGAAGGACTCCTTTTCATTGAATAATCTGCATTTTCATTGACATCCAGTGTTGTTTCACCTCCCATGTGGAATCTGCTTCTTTTTCTTCTTCGTTTCTTTTTAGGCTTATAGGGAGCAACGGAACCACTTGCTGACCTCAAAAATTCTTCTGGTAAATAATGCTGTCGATTTAAACTTTCATCTGAAGAGTAAGAATGTGAATGCTGTCTACGTTTTCGGTGGAATCGTTCTGCTTCATTCATGAGAGAATTGTAACCTCTTTTAACAGGCTGATTCTGACTCATGTGTTTTGTGTCATTTTGAAGAACTAAGCATCTGTGATCCTGACTATAGCGTGACAGTCTGGTTTTCCAACAACAGTAAGCTCTGGAGTATGTTAAATTATGCTTGCCAGAATGTATCATTGTTGGATTTGATTGTCCGCTGAAAACCATTCTGTTCTTTTTGCAGTAGTTTTTAGAACTGATAGGCTCATTATTATTGTAGTCAGTGTTCCAGGTTTTACACATTTCTTCATTTTCATTTAAGTTTTCAGATGCTGATTTAGGCCTTTTATCAGGTAACTGATGTGAGTCCAATAATTGCTCTGTGACTGAATGTTGCTTTTCTGAAATTGTTTCCAGTAAATTTTTCCTGGTTTTATCGGTGGAGCTATTCTCCATTTCCAGTTTGCAGTGAGTTTCTGATTCTTTGGTTTTCTCCCCATGGTGATGATGCTGACAGAACTTTCTTTTTTTCTTTCTTCTACTTGCATGGAACCAAAGTTCATGAGTATCCTTCAACCTTAGTTTGTTGTATTTCTCATCTACAAAGTCTTGTTTTATGTGATTCTTAGTGAAATTATATTTTTCTGTTTTCCTGATTCTACAGGAAATATTTCTAAACCTCTGATCCATGTTCTCATTTTTTCCAGAGTCACACATATTGGAAAGAATGTTGTCTGGCAAAACAGGAACGATCTGAGTATATTCATTTTCTGTACCACCAATTTCACAGTCTTTGAATCCTGCCGTAGTTAGGTCCTTGCAGCCTGAAACTGGTCGCTTGCAGAGATCTTCTCCCTTCTGCTGAGCACAAAGATCATTTAAAGGCAGCTTATTTTTATCTGGATTATTTTTTAATTTAGTGGACTTGAAGTCAAAACAGAGAGGATTACAGCTGTAGGAAATTGAAGGTTCCGTACTTGTGTAAACCAGCATTTCTGATGGCCACTGCAGGACTGTTGATCCATGTTTATTAAATACAGGGACAAATGGCTCAGACTGTCTTTTATATAGATCTGTTTTTTTAGGTAAGGTTATATTATCCACTTCAGTATTTGTAGGCCCCAGTGTCTCCAGATCATTGTTATTTTCAGTTTCAATTGTGGATGCATCATTATTCTTAACCTTTTCCGCTGCAATAGCTTCCACAGATAGACACCCATTGGACATATTGGGAATTGTAGATTTATTCTTTAACAGCTCAGAACTGTTATCACTTACAGGTACCTCTTCACCGACAGTAATACCTTCCATGGAGATTTGATCTGCTAATGTGAGTGACCCTTTGCAATTGTCTCCCTCAGAACATAAAGGGAGTTGTAGCTGGAAAAATGAAGGCAACAAAAATGCATCTTTTTCACTGGAGACTTCTTTCATGTCTTGAGTTTGAGCAGTTCCTTTGTCAGTGCACATTGCCTCTGCTGGATGGGAGGAGTCAGCTTTCTCCTCAGAACTCAAAAGTGCATCTGTTGGGGAAGATCGTTGTAGATGACATGCACTGGGAATAAACCTACTTTTTCTGCTAAATTCCTTTCCCACAGAGACATCATCATTGCTTTCAGAGAAGGCTGCTGCGGAGGACTCCAGCTTCACCAATGCTTTCTTTGGAAATGCAAAGGAGAAGCCAACTTTGTGTTTGTGAATTCCCTGGGCTTGGTCCCCAAGTGGGTTTCTTTTTGCTGCACAGCTGTTTGCGGTTTCGGAATCTGCAGCAACTGTGGTGACATTTTTAGTATTCTCTTCGCTCTGAATCAAAGCACATTTGGAATCTTGCTGGTCATTAACTGAATCCACCACAACTCTTTGGGAGATTTCATTACAATTTTCTCTCACCGTAACAGTTGTTGACTTGAACATGGGGCCACTTCCAGGAGCGCTACAAAAAGAAACCAAAGTGTATGTTAAATTCAACACTCTGGAGGAAAATTAGTCAAACACTTATATCTGTCACAAAGCTGTTGAGTTTTTTCAAATTTTCCCATCTTCGTAAGAAAATTATTTTACTACGGTGCAAATGCTTTGCCTAATGCCACAGTATCATTTTGCTCTGCTTATTTTTTGAGCTAACTTGAAGATATTGTCTTGAAATTACCTGGGCTGCTGTAAAGAGCTATGCATAGGACCTTCCTATGCGCTCAAACCTGTGCTTCTTGGCCATTTTTTTCCTAAATCTCCATGGCTTCTTCAGTGACATTTTGGGGTGTTGTAAAATTCTCTAAAGCAAAGCTATTTTTAACACAAATAGTTGATATCATTGATGGTATGTGAAAAATGGGAATGAAATTGAAAACTGAAACTCAATCATTACTTACAAAGGTTGGGAATTTGGTTCAACCATTTAAGTTCAACCAATTCAGTTCACTCGATATTCACGCAACCAACGTTCGCTGAGAGTCTACCTCAGTCCAAGAGGTCTGGTTTGCTGTCATGCAAAGATATCTAACAGATGGGATTAGCTACATGAGAGCTTCCAGTCTTAGAAATGCTAGGTTCAATATTTAATGTTAGATTGAATGTGTAAGTTGTATCATAAAATGCAGGATAAAAGAGTACTTCAGATCTGAATTATATCTACTTTGCATTATGATATTGGAGTACATCCTGAAATTTCTGAATTAAAAAACTACACTGTTCAACATATAAATGTAGGAAATCCCTAAATCTTATCTGTACCACAGTAAAATTATCTTGTACAGAATTTTCCATTCTATATTAAAAATTCAGTATTTTAAAATTTATAAATGCCCAAGCATTTTTATTTGAATATTTTCTTTATATATTTACACACACCAAGTGTACCATGCCCTTGCCTTATCTGCTACTAGTAACACCATCAGTTTCTATCTGCACATTTTTAGAAGCACAAAACTGATGGAAAGTTGTGTGCGCGCGCGCGTGTGTGTATATGTATGTGCGCTAAGTGAAATATGTACTCTATACTAAGGATAGTAATTTAGGTAAAAAGCACATATTCTTGTTTGTAATACATCATTAACTAGACTTCTCAATATATCTGCAAATGCCACTTCTAGAACATTAAATTACATAGGTCCTGTGATTCTCTATAGCATTAACTTGCACTTGAACAATTTTCCACTTGTTTCCACAGAGTAAGTGTATCTGGTTAGTATAACTAAATAGCAATTATATTCATTTTTTATAACAGTTCCATACAAGACTCTAAAATCTTTTAAATTTTACTTTGATTTTGTTAATTTTTGGCATCCTTAAAATATGTTGATATATCCCATAACACTTTTGTGATATGTTTTGATAGGTCAATATATCCCAGAACCCTTTTCATTATAAAATACATTCGATATAAAATAACTTTGATACAGACAGTAATGAGAGATTTTATTTCCTGGGAAAAAAGAACACTTGAAAAAGTGATCTTATTTTGATAACATTGCCATGCCTAGGATTGCAAGGTCTGAATTATAGCAGCTGCTCACTGTGAGAAGCAGGTCAAAGTTTAAGAGTTCTGAGCATCTAGTGAGACATGGTGGTGCACGCCAGTAATCCCAGCCCTCTGAGGCTGAACAATAGGATCACAATCCAAGTTCAAGGCCAGTCTGGACTACCCAGCATGACTGTCACCAAAAAAATAGCTGTGAACTTCTAACAGTCTAGCTTTGTTCACAGTGAAACTAATTTTGAATTACTTTGGAAGTACACAACATCTTCCTGACCCTTGTTTTAACTTTGAAAGATAATTTCCAATAAATTTTTCATTTAAAATAAATTGCTCTTAAAACTTCTTTTGTAACAAAGGTTATAAGACAGGACCTCTCTTCTTCAACAAATGTTTTGAATTCATCAAGAAATGGGTTAGCTTTCAATTATGATAGCTTAAGTAACAGCATAATGAGAAATTTAGTTTTTACAAACCAAAATTATAGTAATTTTAGTTTTTTATTGAAAGAGCATTAAACAGGTGTTTGCGTCAAATTCAAATTCAAATTACTATTTACAGCCTACAGAATGCCATGAAGACACGTGTGCCTCACTCTGGGTACAGAAATAAATAGATTGGTGCCTTTTATTTCCAACTCCCCCAACCCTTTTTCTGTCATATTTTAGGAAAACTTAACATTTCGCTGCATACTCACCACACACTTTCCTTTCTTAGCTCAGCCAGCTTGTGCAGACGCTGGAGGGCCTTTTCCTGTTTTCTTACATCCTTCCTGGATTTGGATGCTACATTTCGAGCAAATTCCCTTTGTTTCAGTTCTTTGAGCCTCTATTAAAAAATATGAAAATGATTAATAGTTTTTGGGTCTGTGGCCCTTTTTAAAGTTTCATTGTTGTTGGAATTTTCTTTGTCCTCATCAAAGAAGAAACAAAACATGCATGAAAACCCGCTGCTAGCAGAAATATTTTCTTCCACTTTGCCTTGTGAAAATGCCAAACATATTATTACATTGCTGTGAAATATATATCTATGCCTGAGGTAAATTGAAATTGAAAACTTTTATCTCTTTTTATTGATTATTGTCTGCTAAGTTTCTCTGCCTAATTCACATGATGCATTAGAGTTTTATAAATCACTAAGTTTCAAACTAATTTAGTTGACCTGTGCATTCCAGTTATATATGATAAAATCCCTCATACTTTGTTGTATTCGATACAAGGAAATTCTCTGGTCATTTTCATATTTTCTAAGAGTAAATATTTCATGTTATTCCATAATGCAGTTCTCTATGGGCATGATTTAAAACAACTCCTCAAATATCAGGCCATTCCCCAAATAATTTATGACCCTGGGAAAAAATTATTATTTTTCTGAAAATTCTTATTATTGAGGACATTATTTTTCCATTGTATTAGAGGATTTTATTTTTGAGGTTGAAGGGCAGAAATACAGCATAGAGACTTAAGTGGAATTAATAAGTAATCAAGTGTGGTATCATATAAGGGACATCAAAATTGTCCCATGCTGCAAATATTTTCACTGCCATTTCTCATGGAGACAGTGTAAAGTTAGTAAAACTGATTAAAGTAGTATTTTTTCTCAGTGGTTCATGTTGCTTGGGGATTCTGATTAGAGTAGTAGTCTAAGAAACTAAGATTATACTAGTCTATTTTAATGAAGCTACTAAAAATTGTTTTTATATGTGCTGTATACAGATACATTGATATATACCAGAAGTTTAGAATATGTCTGGTATGCAAAATACCTACTCAATAAATTTTTATTAAATTATTATGTGAACAGTCTATAACTTCCAAAATAGAAACTTTCAATGGACCACTTTAAAAGTTACTTATTCTGACTAAATAATATTAGGCACTTGGTGATCCTGAATTGTATGTCATAATTTCATTTACATAGCATCATATATTTTAAGACATATAGAACATGTACATAGCATCAGATTCAAGTGATTTCTAACAGTTTAATGAGTTTTACGGAAAGTATGTGCATATATTTACATATTACATATATATTTACACATCTATCTGTATCTCTTGACATATCTAGATTAATTATAATTATATTATAATTATGTTTTAAGAATGCTTTCTTGCACTGACATATTTTCGCAGAAATTTTTCCAGCATAGAATTTAGATGGAAGATAGACCATTTTATCAATATCTAAACTGCATGCATATCATATAAAGTTAAACTTTGATATTATTACATTGATATGACTATCAAAAGGAGCTATGATTTTAGGATATGAATTAAATTCTTTTGATCTTAAAAGCATATCTAGAATTACAGTGTAATAGGTCACGAAATTTTTACTTCTCAGTTTTAGTAATTATGAGTCCTGTTCATTGTACTTTTCAAAGATGAAGTTATATCAAGAACCAAAGGGCAATTTGGGGCAATAATCACACTGTCCAATGACTGGGAATTTTTTTTTTTTTTTGGTACCAGTGATCGAACTCAGGTCCTTGCACTTGTGAGGCAGGTGGCAGAACCACTGAGCTAAAACCCCAGCCCCAATGGCTGGGAATTGTAAAAAGTAGTTTTACTGTCATTACTTTTGTCTCTGAACATACGTGTGGGCAAATGTGTGTACATGAATTTGTGTGTGTATGTATGTGTGTTTATGTGCATTTTGCAGAAATAGGGAGAGAACACACTTAGCAAGCTATATCACTAACTGAATTATTCTTACAGGTCCATATAAGGGCAGGCAGGGATATTAAAAAAACACCAAGAAGGGCTATCTGGGAAGGGAGATCTGAGTTGAGTCTTGAATAATGTAGAGTATTAGCCTGAAGAAGAAAGGTTAGACATTGGGCATAGGAGGGTATTTCAGAAAATAAAACATTTCGTACAAACAGGGATAGGAGCATCTTCCTTCCTTCCTTCCTTCCTTCCTTCCTTCCTTCCTTCCTTCCTTCCTTCCTTTCTTTCTCTTTCTTTCTTTCTTTCCTTCCTTCCTCCTTCCTTCCTTCCTCCTTCCCTTCTTCCTTCCTTCTTTCTTTCTTTCTTTCTTTC
>NW_004624844.1:6453851-6473218 GCF_000247695.1 Heterocephalus glaber | reverse complement strand
TTTGTTTCCATTTTTTCATTTTCTTATATTAATTCCATTCCCTTCTTTCCTTTCCCCTACCCCTCCTCTTCCCCCTCTACTTTGCCCCTTTTCTTCCTAATTCACATTATCTATTATACCTTTTAGTCCTTATTTTTACTTTCAGTTACTCAACTAGAGAAGCTGTTTGGTATTTACACATGTATGTCCTATTTATTTCACTTAAGAGTATCGCCTCAATGTGCATTCATTTAGCTATAAATGTCTCTAATTTATTGTTTTTATGGCTGAGTAGTATTCTATTTTATGAAAAACCCCCACATTTTCTTTATCCAGTCTCCAGTTGATGGGCATTTGGGCTGTTTCCAAGTTTTAGCAATTACAAATTGTGCTGCTATGAACATGGGTGCACATATATCACTGTGCTAAGAGTCTTTGAATTCTTTGGGGAAGATCCGCAGCAGGGGAACAGCAGGGTCAGATGAGCCTTCCAGTCCTAGTTCTTTGAGGTATCTCCATACTGATTTCCACAGTGGTTGCACCAGTCTGCACTCCCAATAGTAGTGGAGAAGGGTTCCTCTTTCCCCACAGATCCACCAGCACTTGTTATTGATGATTTCATGATAGCAGCCATTCTTTCTGGGGTGAGATGGAATCTCAGTGTTCTTTTCATTTGCATCTCTTGAATGACCAGTGATGTTGAATATTTTTTCATATGCTTATTTGCTATTTGTACTCCTTTGTCAGAGAAATGTCTGTTCATTTCAGATGCCCATTTTTGGACTGGGTCTTTAAATTTGGGAGGTCTGATTTTTTTTAAGTTCTTTATGTATTTTAGATAGTAGACCTTTGTCTGGGGAACAGTAGGTGAAAATTTTTTCCCACATTGTGGGTTGTCTCCTCACACTGTTGGTGGTTTCTCTTGCTGTGCTTTTTAATAGGAAGAGATCCAACTTGTTGATTGTTTGTGCTAGTTCATGGGCAACTGAGGTTTTGTTCATAAAATCTTTTCCTACACCAATGTCTTCAAGAGTTCCACCTAACCTCTCTTCCAGCTGTTTCAGCATTTCTGTTTTAATATTTAGATCTTTAATCCATTTCTATTTTAGTTTAGTGCATGGTGAGAGCTATAGGTCTAGTTTTAATCTTTGGAAAGTTGAAACCCAGTTTTTTTAGCACCATTTGTTAAAGAGGCTATCTTTCCTCTAGTGAGGGTGTTTGGCTCCTTTTTGAAGATGAGGTGGCTGAGTGTGTCTGGCGTTGTTTCTGCATCTTTTAATCTGTTCCACTGGTACTTGGGTGTGTTTCTTTACCAGGACCATGCAGTTTTTATCACAGTAGCTTTGTAGTAGAGTTTCAAGTTGGAGATTGTGATACCCCCGGCCCTGTCTCTGTTGCCTAGAATTGCTTTTGCTATTCTAGGTCTCTTCTTGGTCCATATGATTTTGTGGATTGGTTTCTCAAGGTCCATGAAGTATGCTGCTAGAATTTCAATTGGGATTGCATTGAATCCACATAGCAGTTTTGGAAGTATGGCCATTTTCACTATATTAATCCTTCCTACCTAGGAGCAGGGGATGTCTGTCCATTTTCTGATATCATCTTCAATCTCTCTGTTCAGAGTGCCATAGTTTGCAGAAAAGAGGTCTTTGATTTCTTTCTTTAGGTTGATTCCTAGGTATTTCAGTTTTTTGGATGCTATTATGAAAGGAATTATTTGCCCTTTTTCTCTCTCAGTGAGTCTGTCATTTGTGTAGAGGAAAGCTATTGATTTTTGTGTGTTGACCTTGTATCCAGCTACTTTACCGAATTTGGTTATTAAGTCTGGAAGACTTTTGGTGGAGTTCTTGGGGTCTTCTATATAGAGCATCATGTCATCTGCAAATAATGTCAATTTGCCTTCTTCATTTCCTATCTTTATTCCTTTTGTTTCTTTCTCTTTTCTAATTGCTTTGGGTAATGTTTTCAAAACTATATTGAATAGGAAGGGTGATAGTGGACATTTTTCTTGTTCCTGATTTTAGGGTGAAGGATTTCAGTTTTTGACCATTTAGAATGATATTGGCTGTTGGTTTTTCACAGATGGTTTTTATCAGTTTGAGGTAGAGACCATCTATTCCAATTTTTTGTAGGGTTTGTATCATAAATGAGTGTTGGATTTTGTCTAATGCTTTTTTTGCAGCTATTGAGATAATCATATGGTTTTTGTCCTTGGCTCTATTGATATAGTGTATTACATTTATTGATTTGTGTATGTTGAACCATCCCTGCATCCCTGGGATGAATCCCACTTGGTCAGGATGTATGATCTTCTTGATGATCTTCTGTATTCTATTTGCCAGTATCTTTTTAAGGATTTTTGCATCTATGTTAATTAGTGAGATTGGCCTATAGTTCTCTTTCTTGGGTGGGTCTTTTTCTGCTTTGAGGATCAAGGTGATGCTTGCTTCCAGGAATGAATTTGGGAGTATTGCTTCCATTTCAATTTCATTGAAGAGTTGAAACATTTCAAGTATGGGGGGGGGGATTGTGTGCTGCTGGTGCCTGCATAGCTCACCTCCCTGGCACTGGGGGGCCTCTGCTCCTAGGCACTGGAGGTGCTGACACGGTGGCCTGGAAGCCTCCTCCTCAGCGCTCGGGGTGGATGTGTTCCTTGGCACAGAGGGCAGTAGTATGGTGGCCCGGAAGGCTCACCTCCTTGGTGCTGGGGGCGGCTCTGCTCCTTGGTGCTCTATAATTGTTAGTTCTCACTGTTAGTTAGTAGAGATTTCAGTCCATAATCAGCCAACTCCAAGGTAGAGATTACAAACAGGCATGGCAGAGCAGAAACAACATGGCACACACAAGTCAGCAAAAGTAACAAGAGAGACTACATAGTTTTATTTTAACAGGTATGATATTATTTCCTACTAATAATTTTGGGGTATGGGAGACAGCAAACAAAAAATACAGACTTTACTATTCTTTTACCAAAATATTTAGTATAAAAGTTAACATCTATTATGTAAATATATATAGTAAACAGTTATATATATTAACATAGGATCAAAACTAGTAGGCTTACATTTTATTAAAAAGTGTATTGCTTTGAATGAAAAGCAAAGCTTTGTTTTTGAAGCAAGTATATAAAGTGCCACCACTTTACTAATTCTTCTTTCAAATTAAATGTTATGACTTGAATTAGTCTGTTTCCATTGATGGAATAGCTGAATATCAAGGAGTCAGTCAGTTACTGAACACCAGTTGTAATGTCTCCAATATAACTAACTGTTGCATTTGGCTGATGGAGATAACAGTGTGTATCTAAAGCATATAATCTCAGTCTTGTTGCGGTTGTCCAGACAAAGCACCAAGCTACATCCCAGCATTCTTACTAATCTCATTCATAAATGGACACATACTTTTCTTAGGCTTAGACTTCCTGATAGCAAGGTTAACCAGACTACTTAGTACTTTGATGATCAGCTCCAGAGCATATTGATCTGAACAAAGTTTGAAGAGAGTTAAGGCTAGAATTCACACATTGTAGTATCCCTTCCTGTAATTTTTTGTGCATAAACTCAATATTCTCTTTAGGGACTAATTTTTAAAGGTAACTAACAGAAGTTAAATTCATTTGTTTGAGAATTCCAAACAAAAATAATGTAACTTAATTTTCACATAAATAAATACAGAAGGTAATACTTATGAGTTTTGGGAAATATCAGGGGTAAAGCTTCCTTGATAGTTTATTGAGGATTACTCAAAAAAATTCTTAGTGAAAAATGTCAGAACAGAAATGTCAGTCAGCAGGGATTGGGCAATGGCACATAATTCAATGTATTCTTTGGAAATATGCAAGTAGCAAATAACAAAACACAGAGATCCAGGATTTCTTGGAATGGTAGCTTCTCAGAAACCCTTCTCTATGTCTTCACTAATTTACTACTATCAGCTCTATGGAGAGCAAAGCAACACTAGACAAATCAAGATTAGTTTTCAGATACAGTCTCAGGAAACCCATGGATTTGGAAGTGTCAGACGAACTTTGTCCCAGGGTCCCAGGTTAATGGATGAAGTTGAGTGACTGACTAATCAGTAATTGATACAAGAAGAAGGAGGGAGAGGAAGAATAGCTTCTGGACAACAATGAGAGAAAATCTATTACTCTGTGTGATTATTTATCACTTTGTGCTTAAACATGTATGTCAGCTACATTGTTTTACAATTTAAAACCAAATTTTCATAAACATTTTTATGCCTAATGTAACTGTCCAATCGCAACATCGGCTCTTACAACTTGAATTGCTGCAAAAAACTATTTGTATATGATCTTTCTGAGGCTTTTATTGTTTCACAAACAGCACTCCAGAACTTTACATTATTTTTTTGCTCCTTTCAACATATAGTCTGTACCACACCTTGTGCTTGACAGCATCACTCATTTTTTAACTTGATCGTAGATACAATTCTTACATACATATGTACCCTGTTCATTTCTTTATTTAGGACTGATGTTATTCCTTGAAATGCATTAAGTGTATTCTGGATAATACCTTGGGTTTGAAAATAACATACAGAATACAAGGCTTGCATTATTATTCATATTTGGAAATTATAAGATTGAAGCCAAGCAAATTTTAGACTTTTCCAGAATTATCGCAAGTGGTAGAACAAACATTGGAATCAGGATTTCCTGGAACATGCCCTGTGATTTTCCTCCTGTATTTATTCTACTCCATGTCAGTCCAGCTGTCTAACTCCTCAGGGCTGGCTGGCTTGGCTTGGCTGTGATACATACATTAATTTATCTTTAACCAAATGTCCAATATTTGTCAGGTGCTTTTCTAATCACCATTGACATACTTGTGTCAAAGAAGAAAAAAAAACTTCTACTTTTCTTATGACATTTACATCATAGTTGATATAGCCTTTAAAGCCTATAAGTTTGTTAGCTGCATGGCATAATAGTGAAAATCCACGAGGATTAAACAAAGAGAGGGCTGCCAGGTAGGTGTCTAGAATAAGGACAGCTATTTCCAATACAATAGCTAGGAAAGGCTTACTAATTTTCAATTGTTTTGTGTGACAAATAACTATAAATTCATCTTCTTAAAGTAGCACATATTATTACGAATTTGTTTTTATGAGTCAGTTTGCCTGTCTGTCCTTTGTTGAATAAAAGTATTTTCTGGCTGTATTTTCATCTAGAAGCTTCTCTAGGAATTAAAAAGAATCTTTTTACAAGTGTCCTAAAATTGTTGCCAGAGTTCATGACCTTGTATTTGTCAGACTGAGATATGTGCTTTCTGGCCAGAGCCATTCAACATCTAGAGGCTGCAGGCAGTTTCATGCCCCAGGGGCCTCTCACAAGCTTTCTTCAAACATGACAGCCTCTTCAACGTCAGCAAGAATTCCCCTCTCCAATGTGCTAAGGTGAAGTTCTATGTATGATAATGTATACAAAGCTACCGAGTAATAGAGTGGCATCCCACGACTCTCATATTTTATGATTTGGAATCAAGTCACAGGTTCCATCCACCCCAAAGTGAATTATATCAAGGCATGATTCTTTGGGAATGCTCTTAGGTTGTTTTGACCATGCAAGATCACTTTGAGTTGATGACATTGAGCAAAGATGTATACAAAGTAAAGAAAAAAAAAGATATCTCAGGAAAAAAACCCTCCAGGCAGAGAGGATAGCCAGAGTGAAAGGTATAGTGGATTTCAGGTCAGTTTGGTTTTGATCACTGGTCCTAGTCCATAGTGCCTATTTGATTAAGTTGATACTCTCGTGCTGTGAGTTTACAAAATATGGGGAAAGAAGAGTTATTTAAACCACAACACTGGGTGACAGTTCACAGAGGATGAGAAAATCTGGGCATATTACCATCTCACAGTTGACAGCTGCAGCTCTAAGTTCTTTACTGGGACATTCCTGAAGGATAGTAATGAAAGTAAATCCTTGAAGGGCAGAACTTCAAGCATTAAATCTGCCTGTTCATTTTCCTTGGAAGAATAAATAGCCAGATGGGAATTATGTGTCAGGTCATGAGTTGAGGAAAGTGGGTCAAGTGGCTGGTTAGGGACATGGGAGGATCATGATTGGAGAGAGAGTGACAGAGAGGGCTGGGTATCTGTACAGCGTTCTCTGGGCAAGACACATGGAGAGACATGAGTTCCATGAGAATGCTAGCTAAAGGGTCACCTCAGCAGAACAAGATGTTAATAACAAATTAGAGAAGATGACCTGTCCTCTGGAGAGCAGTCATCATCCTTTCCCAGCCACAGCTATCAGCACCCAATGGGCTTATGAACTAAGTGCCATGGTAGTCGGGGGGTGGAGGTCATGCACGGACTTAGCAACATGGGCTTCCATTCTCCAAGGCTGATATGGCTGTGGCCACTGCAGGGTGCTATCTCCCAACAGCAGAGATCAAGAGCGATCCTGATTCAGTGCATCATCCTTCCCTAGCACGATCAGAGAGCTACCTGGTGGCAGGCTGACTACAGTGGACCGCTTCTATCATTGAAGTGGTGGCATTATGTTCTTTCTAAAATACAAATTTCCTCTAGATATGGACTTGCTCTCCCTGCACACAATGTTGCCCCAACCCACCATCTATTTTCTCACATGATGCCTTATGCACAGTTGTGGTATCTGCTTAGCATTGCTCTAGTTAGAGTTCACTTCACGGCAAATAGAGTCCAGCAATGAATCCATGAGCATCACATTTACCAGTCTTGCCCTGTTTCCCCCACGCTGAAACAGGTGTTCTGTTAGGCATCAGGAGTCTTTTGAAAGCTGAATTAAGGCCCCAGATCAGTGGCGATACCATGCAGGGCTGAGGAAAGTTGCTCCAAAAGGCTGCGTAAGCTCCGGGTCAGTATATGGTTCTGACTCCTGTAGCCAAGACCCATGGTTCTGGGGATCAGTGAGTGAGAAAGCTTGACAGTGGCACCCGTCTCTATTTCCCCTCATGACCTACTTCTAGCAAACTTTTTGCTTAGTGTCCCACATACTTGTGTTCTGCAAAACCAGAGGTCTTAGTTCCAAAGCTAGGAATCTGTCACAAGGGGGCATCTCGATGATACCACTGAACCGGAAGTTAAGACTGTTATCCAGGCACTTCTGTCTCCTCATGCCACTGAATCATACACATAAAAGAGAGGGTACTGCTACTCCATGCTGCAGGCAGGAAGATTATATGTGGAATTCAGAAGACCTCATCTTAAGAAATTGCATAGTAGAGTTATGTTCTGTGTTTGAAGCAAATGGAAAATTATAATTCTATTCAGAAAGGACCCATAATTAGGAATGAAGATTTGGGTCATCACACTGGGAAATGAACCATGATGAACTGATCGAGTTCCAAGTTTAGACCCAGGTTTTATTTTATCCACAGATGTGGAGCCCACAGGCACAGAGGGCCAACTATATAGATATAGATAGCAACATGTAGATATAGCTGCACTTATGCATATTTATGTTCTCTTTACTCCTTTATCCTTGTATTGTATAACATGAATCAAATTACAACACAGTATTTTATTGTTTCTAATGTTACATCATAGTATATAAGTTGCAATGTACTAAGAGGAAGAGTAAGCATCATCTTATGACTTTGCTTTCCATTTTGGGGAAAGGGTTAGTGTGTTTTCAGATTATGCAGGATATTAACATCATCGTGTTAGGTAGAGTGTCATCCTGCTTTGGGCTTATTTCAGGATTAAGTATGGTTTCAGGATGTGTATGGGTGTCAAGTTAACAAAAATTTGACTTTCGATGGGCTATTATATGTGTGAAATTTGACTGCCACAGTATTCAGACAGTAAGGCAAACACCAGTGTAGATTTTGCTGTGAAGATATTTTAATGTCATGTAACATTTAAATCAGATGACTCTTAGTAAAATAGATAACCTTCCACAATACAGGTGGACCTTGTTCAATCAAATGAAGGACTTCAGAGAATAGACTGAGATCTTCCAAAGAAGTAAATAATTATACCTCCAGGTCCAGACCACCTTCAGACTGGAGATACAAGCTCCTCTGTTCTCTAGGTTTCCTGCCTGGTACCCAGATCGGCAGGCTGAATTTGTCAGCACTTATAATTATCACCTGTATGTACCAATTCCTTAATCTCTCTCTCTCTCTCTCTCTCTCTCTCTCTCTCTCTCTCTCTCTCTCTCACACACACACACACACACACACACACGCCTAATTTTGTTTCTCTGGAGAACCCCTGGCCAATAAAGACTTTGTCCTGAAGGTAAACATTCTATTGTGATGTTGTGATGTCTGAGGTTGCACATTGCAATTTGATTTAACATTACATATTACGTCCTTCCACTTCATTAATAGAATTCCACAGAGGAAGAAAAAGGTACTGAATTAAAATAATAAAAATGCTGATTATTCCTTAAATAAAGTGGTTAACTCAACACTTTTTATTATGTAATTGAATTGTAAGCACATGTCTCTGCAGTGGAGATGAGAGAGAGAGAGAGAGAGAGAGAGAGAGAGAGAGAGAGAGAGGGGATATGAGGGAGAAAGGAAAAAGAAAATTCTCATGAGAAAAATATTCCCTGTTTTGTTCTATAATGTGCTGTCATGCTTCTCTCTATCATTTTTAATTGTGAGTCACTGATGGGCAGCAGCCATTATTAAATTGTGTCTTTTAGTTTGGCAGAGGCCAAGATACTAAGATAAAACCTGACAGCATCTTTGAATTACAGCTTTTAATTTTGGAGGGATTGCCTATTTAGTTTGAAAATATCAAGCAAACTTTGAGTTTTCTCCTATTTCCAGTTGAATGTAATTTTCTTTTTAAAATTTTATTATATGTACCTGATTGGCATATTGCATATATCAGTATCCATATACAATATATATTTTTAAGGTAATTACATTCAATTTGAGGAATTGATACAAATACATATTGCATCTTAACCCATTTTTACTTCCCCTTCCCATCTACACAACCTCTTTATGACTGAGTAGTACTCCATAGTGTTTGTGTGTGTGTGTGTGTGTGTGTGTGTGTGTGTGTTTATCACATTTTCTTTAACCATGCATCTGATCGTGGGCATATAGGCCACTTCCATAATTTAATACTTGTCATTTGTGCTGCTGTAAACATGAGTATGGACAAAATACTGTAACACGATGACTTTAGATCTTTTGAAAAGATACCCAGGAGAGGTACAACTGGGTTGAATGGAATTTCTAATTTTAATTTTTGGAGGAATCACCATACTGATTGTCACAACCACTGTATAAGCTTACATTCCTACCAACAAAGTGGAAGATTCCTTTTTTCCTCCACAATTTTGCCAGGATTTGTTGTTTGTTGAATCCCTGATAATAGCCACTACCATTGGAGTAAGGTGGAATGTCAGTGTTATTTTAACTTGCATTCCCATAATGTTCAAAAATGCTAAAAATTTTGCATATATTTATTGGCCATTTGTACATGAGCTGTCAAATTAAACCACAAAGCTGAAGTAATACAAACATCATGGTACTGATAAAGAGAAAAAAAGCCCAGACATATTCCTCAACCAAATAGAAGAGAGAATGCAAAGTATTCCCAGACACATTCAGCTATCTAAATTTTGACAGAGTTTATAACTTATGCTTGACAAAAAAATCAACAAGTGTTGCTGGGAAAACTTTATCCTTGTGCAGAAGAATGAATCTAACCTGTACCTTTCACCTTGTACTAAAATCAATTCACAATGGATTGAAGACCAACATATAAAAACAGAAATACTGAATCTCCTGGGAGAAAAAAAGTTGATAAAATTTTGAAGACGTCGGCATAGAGACAGTCTCCCTGAACAGAACCCTAACTTTTCAAGATTTAATAACAAGAATCAACCAAAGGGAATATGTTGAACTAAAATCTTCAACACAGGAAAGGAAGCAATCAACAGAATGAATTGAGAACCTACAGAATGGGCAGAAAAATTTTGCCAGTTATGTCCCAGATAGAGGGCTAATATCTAGACTATAAAAGAACTAAAAAAATTAGATCCCCCCAATAGAAGACCCAGTCAAGATGGGTACTTAAAATTAATGTAATTTTAATGTATTTGCTTGGTAGATGTGTCCCTTGAAAATTCTCTTTATATTCTTAGACCCCTGTATCCTTGGATGATATCTAAAGTTCCTTCTAATTCTTACATTGTGAGATATATGTTTCTAAGATCATATTTTAAAATGGAGTTTGCACTAAATAAAATATGTTTAGATCAATAATAAGAATTAATTTAAGTGTTTTCTATTATAAGGAAATTAATTACTGATTTGTTTCAACACTTCTATTAACACAAGGGATGATCCAAAGATAAAGAATACTTAAATTAGAAAATCTTATCTCACTAAAAGACATGAATGATGGGATAAGTATGTTCAATGTGAAGGGGAGAGTGTTGAGGGGGATTAATGACAATACATCTTTTACTATAATACAGTTTTAAATTTAAAAATTTGCACATTTTGTGATCATCCAACATTGATCAGACAGTAACTGCAAGATGTCAAGTAAAAACATTACTGTGTATCTTCATCCATTTTTTTCACTGGATCTGGTACTGTATAACTGCTGGCTCTTCCTTAAAGTCAAAAGGACCATAAAAGTAAACATTGTGAGTCAATTTAGGACAGCAAGGCAGCCTAGGCAGTGCAACAAAGGACATTCATGAAAGAAGACTTTCCAAAATTGTTGAGAATAATAGGATAAATGTATTCAACCAAGGTGGAGTATTTTGAGGGACATTAATGGCAATGTGCCTTTTCTGTAATACAATTTTTTTTGTAATACAATTTTTAAAATGTAAACATTCACCTTTTATTCTGATCATAACCTCATAGTTTCATATTTCATAGTTAGTTAATATATTACCCACTGTTACTATTTCCATGGGTTTGAAGCTTCATTGGAATACCAGAGAGTTGTTTCTATTAAGAACTACTTTCAATGGCTTTTGAAACATCTAAGTAGGCTTTTTACCTCACATAGAGGTAATACTCTCAAAGAGTTACAGCTCAATCACTACCTCCATTTGCTGAATCAATTTAGCTCTCTTGAAAGACATTATACACAGAGTTGTATTAGAATGTTAGCAAATATATTTCTTTAGAGGAGGTTAAAATATTCTAGTGGATGCTATCACACTTTAAGGTGTAATTTCCTTGTAGTCATTATTTAATCAATGGCATTATGCTGAATGATTCTGTGGAAGACTCTTTTTAAAAATTCTTTTCTCTTTACTATCATGAATTTGTATCATTTGGACTTTTCTCCCGGCAGCATTAAAAGCATCTAATCTCTTAATGGCATATCAGATCTGAACAATATCTTTCCCCAAGGCCTCTCATTCTTTAGATTCCATTAACTCAAGGTTCTCTTTGTGGACAAAAATCTCATTCAAGTTCTAATATAAAAGTCTTTGCAATCAGTGTGTGTTATGTCTAAAACTGATTTTCCAACCATTGAGTTCATTTTCTTAAGTGCTGGATCAGAAGTGTCTCGTGCATTATAAGTGCTCATGAATGATGGTCAAATTGAATTGGCACAGGATGGCAGTGACTAAGTTCCTCCTACAATAGAAGGCTTTGAAAATTTGCTAACAAAAATCTGGATAAGACCTTTAATTGTATAGAGAGAGCAATCGCAACCTGATTGCAAAAGATAATAACACTATTATTTAAGAAAACACATGAGCAACTTAAATGGGCAGAAATTGAAGAACCGTTGAGTCATGGCTCAATTTGATAAGGACATACTATGCGGCTATTAGTAATCATGTTAAGAACTGTAAAATCTATGTAATTTTTGGATTACATTATTGTTCTTTAAAATGATATCCCAATATTTTACAATATAATCAAACATATTTGCATCTATAGAAGTAGAGTAAAAAATATAAGATATTAATCTTGTTTCTATTTGTAAAACTTGGAATTTGTTTTATTTTTTACTATATATATAAATATGTGTATAGTAAATATATATATATTGAATGGCAATCATCAGCAGCATTCACCATATGTTTTATCAACTCTCATAAAGACACTCATGAAAGAGGATTTCCAGAACTGCTTTAGAAAGTGACAAGAATGACGGTGTTAGTGCGTTTAAAATGTCTGAAGGGTGGGGTGGTAATGGAGGGGGATTCATAGCAATGTGTCATTTACTGTAATAAATTTTAAAGATATAAATATTCATTTCACATTTCAGCCTCACTTTGTATAATATTTGTTAAGAAAAAGTTCCCGAGTGTGATTCTCAGTACCCCCCCAAAAAATGCCAAAAAAAAGAAAGAAAAAGAAGATGGGATGTCAGAACAATTGCTAGAGAGTATTTTACTGACTTAGGAAATCAAGACCAGTTGTTCTCTCACCTCTTGAAGGCCTGAAGAACCTTCCAGCCCTGCTGTCTCCAACACATATTTGTTAAAAAGGAAGAGTTGGAAACAGCCCAATTGCCCATCAACTGGAGACTGGATAAAGATGTGTTTTTTTTTGTTGTTTTTTTTTTTAATAAAATGGAGTACTACTCAGCCATAAAGAATGAGAAACTAGAGACATTTATAACTAAATGGATGCACATTGAGGCCATGCTTTTAAGTGAAATAAACAGGACACACGTGTAAATACCAAATAGTTTCTCTGGTGTGAGAAACTAAAAGTGTAAATAAGGAACAAAACGTATAACTGATAATGTGAAATAGGAAGAAAAGGTCTAAAGGAGTAGGGGAAGTGGGAAAGGTAGGGGAAAGGAAAGAAGAAAAAGGAAAAAATATGAGAAAAGGAAAAAATGGAAGCAAAATCTTTGTAAATAGGGAGGAGTGGAGGGGTTGAAGGGAGGGCAGGGGAATGGGGAAAAAATAAGAACTAAGATACATCATGTACAGGTACAAGATCCCAATGATGAATGCAACTGTGCTCTATACCTAAAATGTACCAATAAACTTAATGGAGAAAAAGAGGAGTTCACCTCGCTTTTATGTTCTCTCTCATCCTCTCTTTTCCCTTTC
The DNA here is from genome assembly GCF_000247695.1 of Heterocephalus glaber. The sequence goes on along the minus strand of NW_004624844.1, from coordinate 6,460,215 downwards.
AGTATGAAAGAGGCAACAAGAAAACTTTCTCCAGGTGTTGGCCTTTGGACTCTGGACCACCCAGCCTCTAAAACAATTAGCCAGTAAATTTCTGTTCATTACAAATCACTCAGCCTTGGGTGTTCTTTTACAACAATACAAGATGGACAAAGAATCTGGGAGGCCAGATGTGACCACAATTAGAAAATGGTCAGAAGATTCTGCACAGAAATGTGAGGTTAGGAATCCAGAGCAACACTGCTACATTAGTAATGAAGTCAAGAAACAGTCTTTTCAAATGTTTAGAAAATATTGTTGAACCAAATCAGTGAAAAATACATGTACCACAAGACCGTCAAAATCAAAAGAGTCAAAAATCGGGAAAAAAAGTCAAAAGTTTACACCATCAAAGTGATAACTAAACCAAGAATAAATACAACAAATGGGGTGGGGGGGCCTTTGTGGGCCATTAATTTTCTCTTGCTTCAATTCCTACTTGGATAAAGAAAAACTGTCAACCAAGAATAGTATATCTGACAAAGCTACTGTTCAGAATCAAAGGGGAAAATGACATTTCAGATAAAATTTGAGAGAGTTGTTGCTGCAAGCCTAGTCCTAGAAGAAATGCTAAAGGAGGCCCTTCAGGCTGCAATTAAAGAACACTAGGGAGGAACTTGAAGTCTTACAAAGAAAAAAGGCTCACTAATAAAGGTAACTAACTACTTAGGTAAAAATTTAACATACTTGAATTTTGTTTTGCAATTCTTCTTTTATTCCAATGTAATTTAAAATATGACTGTATAAGCCAATATTATATTTCTGTTAATATACACAGAATGTATAAAGATGCAATTTCTAAACATTACTCCCTAAACGGATAGGTGCAAAGCTATAATAGATTTTTAAATAGAATGGAAGCTGTTTGCAAAAAGAATGCTCTCAAGCCCCTGGCTCATACCATTTTTAATTAGAAAATTAAGCTAAAATGTATTGGAAAAGTTTAATGTAAGAGCTATATCTACAAACATTTTTTGAGGAAATCATATCACTAGATCTTCATGACCTTAGCAGTGGTTTCTGGCAAACAACACTAAAAACACAAGTAACAAATGAAAACAATGAATATATAGGATTCCATCAAGGTTAAGTAATTTTGTGCAGCAAATGGCATAGTCAAGTGAAAGGACAACTTAGAGAATGAAGGTGTCCTTTAAGAAAATATGTCTATTGAAAATAAAGAATCCAGGATAAAAGGCAAAAGACAACCTAATTTTTAAAAATGTGCAAAAATTTGATAAGACATTTCTGCAAAGATATATCAATGCTAAATAACCCAAGATGAAAGGCTCAATATATTAGTAGCTAGGGAAGTTAATTTTTAAAATGTGTGGAATTAAAACCACATTTAGATACCATTTCATGCTCTGGAAAAGCTAAGATTTTGTTAAAAAGAGAGAGAAAATAATAAATGTTGGCAAAGGTATGGAGAAATCAGAGTGCTTATTCATTACTGTTATCAGTGTAAAATAGTGCAGTCATGGTTGAAATAGATTGGTAGGTTCTCAAGAATCAAAGCTAAAATTGCTATATGACAAAGCAATTCCATTTCTCCCTATGTTCCACATTGGTGGGAAAAAAAGAAGTGAAACAAATACTCACACCCAAATAATCATATAATCAATAGCAACACATAATATAATCGATAGTAATGCAATTATAATATTAAAATGTGAAAAACAGCCCAAATACTCATTAATAATACACAAATCTAGGAAGAATATACATTGTAGACATGCCTCTAAAATAGGACACTAGGGCCGGGAATTTAGCTCAGTGATTCTGCCACCTGCCTCCTAAGCACAAGATTTGGAGTTTGAACCCTGGTACAAAAAAAAAAAAAAAAAAAAAAACACTAAAGGAAAGCAAGATGGAAAAGTCCACATATTGTAAGATTCAATTTATGTGAAATATCCAGGATAACTAATCGTAGACTAAGCAGATTAGTAGTTTTTTGGAACTACAAATGTTGGAAAATGAGGAATAAATGTTTAAAGGATCTAGGTTTTCCTTTGAAAGTAATGAGAAGTTTTACAATTAGACATAGTGATTGTATAACATTGTATGTACTGAGTACCAATGAATTGTGCACTTCATTATGATAAATTTTATGTTATGTGAATTTCACCTAAAAATGCATTGGTTTTTCTCTCATTTTCTAATGCAATACTTCCTGTATTTCTAATTGGTTAAAACAAAATAAGTAAATGTAGTTCGGAGGCTTTCAAACAAAATTTCTAATGAACACAATGTAAAAATAAAAGAGGAAGAGAATGTGAGGCAGCAATAAAAGGCAGAGAACTAGAAAAAAATCCTTTTGTAATTTGCTCACTAAGTTGAATCCAATCTATTTAAAGGCATTGTCAATAAACTACTACGTTGTTTTCTTTCCTTTTTTAGATCAGTAGACATTTTCCTCTCCAGATGATTGCTTTCGACCTGTACAATTATATGATCACAAATACTCTTGGCATCATTCAATCTGGAAATACATTCAGGTTGAGCTAATGATTCTCCAGTCCCTCAGGCCAGGGTCACTTACAACACAACTAAGGTTAAAATAAAATCAAACCTAGTAGCTATAGAAGTTTAGAAAACTAGTGAGAACTGCAGATGTATCTATGGGGCTATATCTACTGTCTCTTTGTCCTCAAGAAAATAGAGTACTCCAGGAGGCTGAGGGTTTAAGTATTTATTAGGCTACAGTATTTCACCAAATCAAATTGGTATTAGAGATATATTAAACATTTCTCTTAACTCTATATTCTGTTTCTATGGTGACATATTGTTCACAGTAGTTTCCCTTTCAAAATTATGGCGCCAATGTCCTGCCTATAAAAAGATAGTATATATATGAAGAATGACATAATGAGAAAATTATGGATTTGTAAATCTTTCAAGAGATGTAATTTGACTCCAATATTTGCTGGCTGCATGATGCTTAGCAATCACTTCTCCAACTATACAATGATGAGGAAAACATTTATGTAAAGCAGATATAATTCCCTCATTCAATAAATAATCACTCTCTTCCTTATCCAGGCTCTAATACTTAATAGTAGAGTTCCATGTGTTGTGTAAAGATCTCGTTTGACATTGAGTTTACTGATCCAGAAGCTACTTACTATTTGTCAAAATACTGTTTAATGGCATAATTGTTTAAATAAACAAAGAGCAGCAACATTTCAAATTGAACTAGTTTGATTTTGTATCTTTTAGCCTATACTAAAATCAAATCAAAATGGATCAAAGACATAGATGTAGAAACACAAACATTGAATCTGCTGGAAGAAAAAAATGTTAAAACTGTTGAAGATGTAGCAATAGACAAGGACTTCTTGAACTACATTTGCACAAGATATAGTATCATAATCAACATGTGTGATTATAACAAATTAAAAACTTCTATACAATAAAAGAAACTACTAACAGAGGAAAGAGACAACCCATAGGATGTGAAAAGAATTATCAGCAACTCCCTGGATGGAGGACTAACAGCTAGAAAATATAAAGAATTCAGAAAAATTAGACTCAATAAAGTAAAAGACCCCCCCAAAATGAGTAATTGAAATGAAGAGACAATTCTCAGAAGTACAAGTGGCCATACGTGAAAAAGTGTTCAGCAGCTTTTGCCATTAGACAAATTCAAATCAAACCAACACTAAGATTTTACGTTACTCCAGTAAGAATAGATATTAAGAAGGACTCAAAAAACAACTAATGTTGATAAGACTTTAGGAAAAAAAGGAATGATTCTACATTGTTGGTGGGAAAGTAAAGTAGTACAACCATTATGGAAAAGACTACAGACATTTCTCAAAAAGCTAAAAATAGAAATTCCATTTGATTTAGCTGTACTTCTTCTGGATATCTTCCAAAACAGTTAGTCATCATTTTACAACTTACCTGCATGCCTATGTTTATAGCAGCACAATTGCTAATAGCTAAATCATGGAAGTGGCCTATATGTCAATCAATTAACAGAAGAATTGACAAAGAAATTGTAGTATTTATACACAATGGAGTACTATTTGGCCACAAAAATTATAAGATTAAAAAAAGAAAAATTATAAGCTTAAGTTATGTGTAGGAAAATGGGTGGATTTCACGAACATAATAAGTGAAATAAATCAGGCACAGAAGGTTAAATATTGAATACTTTCTCTGATATAAGAGACTAAGTTACTTTTGCTAGAACGAAATAAATCACACAGTTAAAGATGTAAAGGGTTATTTTAGCTCACAGTTTATAGAGGTTTTGGTCCATAGTTGGACTGAGACAGTCCATGGTCTTAACTCCAAGTCTGGGCAGCATGCCAGAGCAGCATTGCAGAAGAGAAACAGTCCATGGCATGGCAGACAGGAAGCAGCAGGCAGTGAGCTTGCTTTCCCTCTTTTCCCTTATATTCCATTCAGGCTACAAGCCTATATGGTTGGTGCCACCCACACCCAGGGGAGGCCTTCCCTTGATCCACACCCAGAACTATGCTAAACCAACTCTTTTTTTTTTTTTTTGGTACCGGGGATCAAACTCGGGTCCTTGCGCTTGTGCAGCAGGCAGCAGAACCACTGAGCTAAGTCCCCGGCCCCACCAACTCACTCTTAATCAATATTCACACACCCTAAATCCAATTACCTCTAAAATACCCCACCTATAAGCACACGAAGCTTTGGGGAGAATGTCTACAGATGTCATAACAGAGAATCAAAACATCAATAAAAAGGGAAAATAAAAGAGATATGATAAGAAACAAGGAGAAGAGATAGACTCTGTGGAGGAAGGGATTTAGGAATAGAAGGAAAGGAGAAGACAGGAGGACAAAGTGGAGTAAAAATGATTAAAATGTGCTATGTATTTATGACAATTTCCAAACATGAATGTAATTATTATGTACTACAAACATATTTTAATGAAAACTTTTAAATTTAAAACAATAAATATTGTGGCATTTTATTGAATAACGAAGATATCAAATGCATTTGTGAAGGTACAAGTCATTATAAAATGTGCTTATTCCTTCTATTTTAGAAAAATCAACATTTTATTTCATCTGGTTCAATTTGTTGATTTGATTCATATGCTTGCTTTGTAGCATTGATTCATACATGTTGTATGAAATTTTAACTTAAAATTTTTTTATTTTGCCTATATCATACCATTCATTTTAAGCAATTCCATTCAGTAGTTCATAAAGGAATTAATTCATTATCTTAATTTTGCCTTTTTAAAAATAAAATGTGCTGGGATATACTTGCTGCTATTGTTGCTTTTTGTAAAAACATAGTTTCTCTATTAGAACTTTATTTAGAAGTAAAATTTTGTACAGACGTGTTCCAAAATGGCATAATGAAAAACCATTTTATAACTTGGTCAGCTTATGAGTTTGAACAGTTCTCAAAGGAAATTTATAAAAATTTAAAATTATAGGTTTGTAAGTATAAAAAACAAAAAGGTGACATTTTACTCCTCCAAATTGAAATTACCAGTAAACTTCCCCAATGTGACAGAGCATGGGAGAACAATACATTTTATGTTCATTTTTATGAGTATAGTGATAATCTGTCCTCTTGTAAATCTTAAAATATTTCACGTTAAACACAAATGACAGAGTGATGATTTGCATTCTGTGGATAAGCCAGCTTTATATAATCATGGAAAAATGTTAAAGAGCTGTTTATTAGAAATATGTTATAATTATGTACTAGATACATTCAATAAGGTGAATGAATTTTCTACACCATTTCACCCTTTAAGTGTAATATGTGGTACTGTTTAACTGTAGTGGTTTTGATGAAGAATTGTTTTTCTAGGACACTCCCCATCTTAATACTTGATAAAACATTTTGATATTAACTATTTTATATTTCTAATCATGATACCTACAGTAGACACAATAGTACCACCCTCAAGATGTTCATGACCTAATCCCCAGAACATGCAAATATGTCACCTTAATGGCAAAGTGACTTTCCCAATGTACTTAATTAAAAGACATCAAGAAGGGTACTGTGTCCTGGATTTTCTGGGTTACATGCTGGGCTAGATGTAAATTTAAAGGTCTTTATAAATGGAAGAGGGAGGGAGGCAGGAGGGTCAGAGAAGGAGATGTGGTGAGAGAAATGAGAGAGAGAGAAAGAGAGAGAGAGGGAGAGGGAGAAGGAAAGGGGGGGAGAGAGAGAGGGAGAGAGAGAGAGAGAGAGATGTGGTGAGAGAAATGAGAGAGAGAGAAAGAGAGAGAGAGGGAGAGGGAGAAGGAAAGGGGGGGAGAGAGAGAGGGAGAGAGAGAAAGAAAGAGAGAGGTGCAGGCTTTGAATAGGGAAGATGTCA
>NW_004624844.1:6434902-6453751 GCF_000247695.1 Heterocephalus glaber | reverse complement strand
AGAGAGAGAGAGAGAGAGAGAGAGAGAGAGAGAGAGAGAGAGAGAGAGGTGCAGGCTTTGAATAGGGAAGATGTCATGAACCCAGGAAAAAAAGGTGCCTCTTGAAGTTGAAACAAAGCTAAGCAATTGATTCTCCTCTAGTGATTCCAGCTGGAACACAACCCTGCTGAGTACTGTTGATATCCAGCACTGAAAGGTAAATCTGTGCTTTTAAGCCACTAAATTTTTAGTAAATTGTTACAGAAGAAAGATAAAACTCATAGAGTGCCTTAGGTGTAATTATCTTCTAGCAGAAACTTACCATAACACTTACATGTTTTAGAAAAGGAATAGGTTTAAATTATAGGCTTAACTGAGTTCTATGCTTTATTACCAATTACCAATTTGATTTCATAAGTTTTATATAAAGAAGCTTATGTTCTCATCTATTTAATATGGATGTCTGATACTTTACAATTTTTTGAGAGTGAAAATCTATCTCAAGCTGTAATTGTTGTGAAATTATATGGCATAATTATTACTGTTTAGACAATAGGACCTTTGACAATTGGAATCGTTAAGCATAAACTCCCCCAATGTTATTTTATTTTGTAGAAAAAAATGTGATTTAAAAAAAAAATTTAAACCTTTCTTCCATTTGAAGGAGAATGTTTAACTTGTTACAACTTTTGTCCCTGTAGCATTACACTTTAATTCAGTTCTATGATTAATTTCCTAGGTATGCTTCACTGTTGAAGGTGCTATGAAAACAAAGAGATGGAAAAGAAATGTCCTGGTTAACAAGAAATTTCAGAGAACAAAGTACATGGGATAGGAAGTGATATTTTTCCAGAAGAGAGATGCATCCTATTTCCATAATAGGAAAAATTTATTAAGAAATTTAAGTAATCAATGGGTAAATTATCAGAAAACAAGAGAAAACAATCATTAGGAGTCTGAAAAGGGATCAGACATGAAAGTAGTTTCAAGTAGAAACAAAGACTTGAGAAGGAAGAAGGAATGCTTAGGGCGTAACATAACAAAGGCAGGATCCCTAGAAAAGACTAGTTTTCCTACTCCTTTGTAAAAAATCATTCCAACCTATGTAGTTTAAATTGATCCACATTAATTAGTCATATTCTATAAATAAAAATTGAGGTACAGAATAGCAGTGTCCTCTCCCTAGGGCATATTAAATGGGAATTAGTGTAAAACTGAGTTTTTCTGTGGATGGTCTCACAAAAAATGTGCATCTAAGCTCGTCCCTCTTGTGGGAGGGATTCAGGTCCCATTTGCTGAACAGTGTGACATTTGCTTTTCTCTACTTACTACCTGGGAGGTGTTGCCTCAAAAATATTCCTACATATTATTTTCTGAATTTTTTAGAGGAAACTATCAATTTATAATAACTTGAAAAATACGTCACATAACATATTTTCTTTCCAACGATAAAATAAGATGACAAAATATAAGTTAAAAAATTTTAAAAATCACAACTGCTCTTCACATCAAGAAAATTATCCAGAAAGGAACTTGAATGATGTAATCCAGATGATGGAAGGCCAATAAAATACGATAGACAGGAAACACAGATAAGAGGCCCAGGACCCCAGAATGCTCAGATAAGAAAGAGTAGCGATGCCAAAGGGAAATCTAGAGAATCCACAAGTGGACCAACAAACACAGAAATGGAGAACAGGCTTAGATGCAGAAATCAGACTGGTCAATTTTACAATGCACATAGAGTAGTGGTTCTCTTCCAGCAAAACAAAGACCTCCTACTTTAGCAATCATACAGGGGCCCTTCTCTTGTTATTCATCATCATTCACCACACTTAAGAACCTGCCTATCAATGCACTGTATCCTTAAATGCAAATCCCAGAGGCTACCCCTCCCATTCAAGGAAGAGATATACTGGAAATGAATTTAGATATTCCAGCTATCTGTGCTAATCATCTCAAACCATTAAAAATAACTTTACTTACAAAGTGAGAATAAAATGAGATAATCAGTATCACTGAATGATGGAAAAAATATGACATAATGAAATATCTAAGAGAACGTTATTTCAATCCAGAATTTTGTATCAAGCAAATTTCTAAAGCAATAAATAAATAAACATGGCAGAGCTAAATAGATTGCTATATGATAGTCCTAAATATTACATCTGTCTCCTATTGAAATACTACAAATAAAAGAAAAAATATATACAAAGCAATAGCTATTGAATTTTTTGTTTTAGTTTTTTTTGAGACAGGGTCTCACTTTTTAGTTCAGGCTGGCCTTCAACTCACTATGTAGCCCAGGCTGGCCTTGAACTCACAGCGGTCTTCCTGCCTCAGCTTCCAAGTGCTGGGATTATAGGCCTGTGGTACCACACCTGGCTTGCTGTTAAATATTGATCTTTAAAACAAGTCAAAGGAAAGTTATGAAATGGTGAAGGAAAGTTGCCTTCATTTTAAAAGCAGGGCAGTGACTTTCAAGCAGGAGGATTTAGTGACAAATTATTGTCTTCCTTTCTTTATGTGTTATCAACTTGGTTTATAAAAAGAATTGACTTAGTCACAGTGACATATACACTGCTGCTGTGCATACAATGATTCAAGATAGAAGCATTGACAACTTAATTATAGTTATAGATCAATACATTTAATAATATTCTTTCAACATCTTCAATTTAACATAATAACTCTAAAGTAAGATAAAATTTAAAATGCAGGCATGTTTAGATTTTAGCATTTTATATCAATATGTCAATATATAATGTATGATGTTGATTAATCCAGCAATAAAGGAGCATTAAAATTAAAATGAATAGATAGCATATGGATAAGCTTTAAAAATTATAATTGGACAGAAGAATAATTGGAGAATAAAAATAGCAATACTTCATCTTTCATAATTGGTCATCACAGAATTGTAAAATTAGGTCAATAAAAAGCAACTAAATATAGTGCACGTATATACATATATATCAGATACACTTAAATTCATAAGTTTACTAATATGAAAAATGTTTAAAATTGATTAAATGTAGTTAGTTGCCTGTTGGATCTGTGTATGGATTTGAGAGATAAGAGCAAGCCTTTTATATATAATTATGGGCCATACTACATATTTCTAAGTACTATAGATATTCTATTAACAACTTTAAAATCTGTTTTACAAATAAAAAAGTCTACAGTTTCAAAGATGGTCATGATCAAAGTTTCAGAGTATAATAAAAAGAAATTAGAAGTTATTATATTGTGGAATTTAATTATCCCTGTGGAATACTGTCTTTATTACCTTTAAACATGTAATGGCTCTATTTTAAGATAGCATTTTATCTCTTAATTTCAAAGAAAATTAATGCAATAATAGTATAAGCAAACCCTTTACCAGTCATATTATATTAATAATGCTAAAACTAGATCATGACTCCATTAATTATTACACAGTAGATTAATTTTGTCACACTTTTTAGGCGTTTATAAATATGAATGCAAGATCTGAATTCTTATTGATAGTCTTTTCTCATAGACTAAAATGGACTTTCTTTCTGGGATTTTGTGCCATAGCAATAACAATGTGGTAGTTGTATTTGTGAAACTAAGTGCAGAATCTCCTTCAAATGCCATATTCCAGACTTAAACAATTTTTGGAGCTGTTTAGTATCCAAAGCTCTAAATTCTGTCATCTGAAAATGGTTAACAATATAATACTACATTCTGGTACATTTTTATTTATATCCGCATCTATAAGTCTTTAATTTTTTAACCATTTTTGTTATCTGTCAGATGCAGGAAATAATTATATCTACTTATAAAGAGAATTAAATGAACTATAATTTTTTCCTTTGCTGTTACCATTTATTTGTATCTACTAAAATATATGAGCGTTTTGTGATTTTTCAGTAAATACATCTTTCATTTCTTTAGCAAGTGTATTTTCTTTTGTTTGTTGTTTTAAATTTTATTGGTAAATTTAAGGTATACAATGTGATGACACTCATCATTGGAAATTTGCACCTTTACATAATCCATCTTGGTTCTTATTTTTTCCCCATTCCCTTGCCCTCCCTTCAACCCCTCCACACCTCCCTATCTACAAAGACTTTGTTTCCATTTTTTTTTTCTCATAGAAAGAAGGGAATTGAATTAATTTGTTTTTATTTTTGAGACAGGGTCTTACTATGTAGTTCAAGCTGGCCTTGAACTCACTATGTAGCTTAGGGAGTAATCAATTTTGTTGCAATCCTCCTGCTTCAGCTCCCAAGGGATGGTATAGTAAATGATTTTTTTTAATTTCCTTTTTTGATAGTTTTTTTGTTAGTTCCCATGACATTGATTGATTTGTATATATTGACTCATTCTTTCAACCCGTGGAGAGTGCAATATCGTTTAATGTGCTGTTAATTAGTTTACTAGTATCTTGTTGAATATTTTGCACTCATGTTAACCAAAGATATCGGTCGTTAGTCCTTTTTTCCCATAGCATCTATCTTGCTTTGGCACTAAGGTGATGTTGGCTTTGTAAAATGAATTCAGATATGTTCCCCTTGTAATATTTTGGAAGAGATTAAAGAAAAATGCTGTTGATTCTTCAGTAATGTTTGGTAGCATTCACTTGTGAAGCTATGCAGTACTTAGCTCTCTTTTGGGGGAAGATGGGGTTTTTTTTTGTTGTTACTCATTTGATCTCAATATTTATAATCAGTTTCTTCAGGCTTTCTCTTTTCTCTTGATTAAGTTATGATAGATTTATATGTTACTAGGAATTAATCCAGTTCTTCTGCACTGACAAATTTTTTGGGATTCATTTATAATAACCCTTATGATCTTTTTTGGTTTGTTTCTGTGGTATCAACTGTAATGTCTACTAAGAAGCTTCTGCCCTGTAAAGGAGTCAATTAATCAAATGAAAAGACATTTTACAGAATAAGAAAAAATATTTTCAATCCATATAGATAATAAACAACTAAGATTCAAGATACATAAAAAGATTGTACAACCCAAAGGCAATAAACCAAGAACAAATAGGCATGGAATTAGACATTTATCCAAAGAAGTTATGAAACATGAATGTGGCCAAAAGGTATATGAAAATATGGTCAACATAGCTAATTATCAGTTATTCAAATCAAAACCAAAATAAGATATTATCAAATAACTGTTAAGAAGGTTATTATTTTTTTAAATATTAGGGTTTTTGTTTTGTTTGTCTGTTGTTGCTGTTTGTTTGTTTGTTTTTGCAGTACCGGGGATCAAACTCAGGTCCTTGTGCTTGGAATGCAGATGCAGTGCTATTGAGCTACATATTAGTAAGGCTGAAGAAAACATAGAACTGTTCTAGTCTGTTAGTGTATATATAAACTGATTGCAAACATTATAGAAAACACAATGGATATTACTCCAGTATTAAAAATATAATCAACAATATGATCTAGCAAATCTACCTCTAGATATATAGCAAAATAAAATGAAATTAGGATTGTGAAGTGATTGTATACACCTATGCCCATTGCAGAATTAGCTTAGATACAGAAATACACTAATTTCCATGGAAAAATGAATTAATAATCATAATATGTTATAACCTTACAATGGAATAATATTTTGCCTTTAGAAAGAAGGAAATACTGACATCTGTAATATCATGGATGAATTTAGAGAGTTTTATGTTGTGTGAAATAAGTCACATTCCAAAGGACAAATACTGCAAGGAATATTATCAAAGTCATAAAGGCAGCGAGTAGAATGGTTGTCATCAGGGACTGGTAGGAAGAAAAAATTGGGTAGCATTAGTGAGAAGATACAGTTCTACAGTTAGATAAGATGAACACGTTCTGAAGGTCTACTGTATGGTATAATGCCTGGAGTTCATAATACAGTACTGTATTGTCAGGGCTTATATCTAGATGTTCCCCAAACCCTCATGCACTCATAAGTGGAGCTTTTGGGAGTGAGTGGATCATAAGTGTGTGATACTGGATTAGTCCACTGATCGTTTTAGCATAGTTCTGGGTGTGGATGATGTGAAAAAAGAAGATCCACCCTGGGAGTGTGGGTAGCACCAACCAGTAGGCTTGTAACCTGGATGGAATAAAAAAGGAAGTAAGAAGGAAGGCTTGCTGCTTCCTGCCTGCCACATCATAGACTGTTTCTCCTCTCCCATCGCCCTGCCATGCTGCCCTGCCTGGAAGCCATTGGATTATGGTCTAAATCTTCTACAAATTTTGAGCTAAAAATAAACCTTTCCTCTTTTAACTTGTGGTGTCAGGTATTTTTTCCCAGCAACAAGAAAGTAACTAAGACATGTATCATAACTCCAAAATGGGTAGATTTTTATATCAAGTGTTCTTACCCAAATTAAAACAAATAAATCAAAAAGCAATAATAAAGCAGTGAAAAAAATGGCAGGAGAAAACTCTGAAGGGTGAGGGGTGTAGCTACTGGCCCGACTGTGAGCATGGTTGTATGCTTATCTCTCAAGTCACTGTCACTTGAAAACAGAAATGAATCTGGAGAGCATTATGTATTATGGTTTACATCAAATGTCCTTCAAGGGCCGCAGAGGTGGGCTTTTGGAAGATGATTCCATTATCATTGACTTGCTGTTAGGAGTTGGGGTCTGGATAGAAGAGGAAGATCACTGGGTGCATTCCCTAAATGTTCAGCTCCCTCCCTGCCTCCTCCTCACCTCCTGTCTGCTCTGCCACAGGCAACTCTCCTGGCCAAGCCCCTGGGCCATGCCACAGTGCCTTGGAACCAGCCAACTATGTGAAGAAACTACAAAGTGTGTGCTAAATAACATGTTCATCCCTGAAGTTACAGGTGTTGGGCATTGTGTTTCAGGGACGAGAAAGTGACTAAGACATTATATTAGGTCTCCTTCAGAAGAACAAATACTACATGATACTACTTTCACCATGAATCTAAAATAGGTAAGTCTGTAGAGGCAGAAAGGAGAATGGCTGTTGCCCAGGACTAGTGTGGGAAGGAAAACTAAGGAAGTACTTGTCAAAGAGTAAAGAGATTCATTTGCAAGATGGATGGGACCTAGAGAATAATTATCCAGAGGATAGATCTTATGTTGTGTTCTTATCACCCACAAAAATACTAAATGAAGAGGTCTGCAGGAAAATTTTTGAGGTAATATGTTCAAGGCACATCGCATCACCAAGCGATGTCGCATGGTATATACATATCTTTAAACTCATTAAGTTATACACATTAAATATGTACCTCATTTTGTATGCCAGTCTCCCCTCCACAAAGCACATTAAAACAGAATAAAGGAAATAAAGAAAACTGAACTGAATCAAGTCATTCAAAACATTTAACACAGTTGCTGGTAGAGAGTAAGAACACAGAAATGTTACAAACTCATTCTATCCATGTAGGATTCTGGTGACTTACATTTCACAGTGCTGAACCAGATACATGAATTGTTGAGGCAGAGTAGAGAATAATGAAGACAGAAGGGTCTAACAGAATTAGAATGCTGTGGATAGGTATTGTAGGGAAATTAACCTTTTACTATGTCATTGAGACACTACCAACTCCTAGCTGGTAACAATCTACAAACTAAAGTAAGAAAATAGTTCACACAGATGTGCCTCACAGTTTTATCTACTGAGAAGTGCTTACTAACTAGGAACAACCAAAGCATAGTCTTTTTTTGACCAATCTGACTTGGTAGAATGATTTAAAACCTTTTAATTGTACATTCCTCAGCTAAGATTAGTAATAAGGCAGAGCAAATATCCTCAGAAGCGTGGCCCCTGGGAGAAATAAGTTTGATGACTCTGTTCTCCGCGTTTCCCTGAACACTGAGTCATGAAGACAGGAGACATCAACACACTGCGTTTACTGTAAATATCCAGGCCATCAAGCACCAGGCTTACAAAGAGGCTGTGAAGCCGCTCTGTGACACCATGGACTTGAACACTCCAACAGGCCCGATGGAGAGAGACGACATACTCTCCTGACTTGGCACATCGCCCACAGAACTTGGGTCATCTGCATGAGTCCAGCTGGATAATTTTAAATACAAGTTTTTAACCTTAAAGATATTAATATACTGTCAGACCCACGCTGACAAAATTTGCATGAGTTGCATTCCCTACATTCTTAAGTACTTTTCTGGGAAAGTTAGCTAACTGAGTACTTCATTTGGACATTTTAAAAAGTCAATATATGTATACTAATGGAAAATAAAATAATGTGCTCAAATATATATGTGTACATCTATACGTATAGATGAATCACCTCAAACCTCATTTTTTTAAGAAAATTGATTATGATTATCTAGCAATTTCCAACAGAGTTTAAATTGAGCAAAAATTGAAAAAGAAAAATTAAAAAGTAGAATTACTTCCTCAACATATGAAGTTTTCTAGATTTTATGATAATATTTAAAACTTCTAAAGCTACATCACCCCAAATGCATCCAATCTTGTATATTTTTTTCACTTTTTATTGGTACATGTTTGTACTACATAACATTTAGATTTCTTGTGGGGAATTGGTACATGAATACAATACATCTTGATTTCTTAATTTTTTAATTTCTTTTTTTAAATCACCTTTCCCTTCCCTCCCTCTGCTGTCCACATATTTCTTGATCCCTTTCCCTTTTTTTTTGTACATGCTTGCAATACATAATATTTACATTCCTTGTATGGAGTGGGTACATGTACACAACACATTTTAATTTCTTCTACAATCCTCTTTCCCTTCCTCTACGTTCATCTCTTGATCCCCTTGCCTTTGGAGAAAGATCTATCTCCCTACTTTCTACTACCTATCTTTTATTTTGCTCTTTATTTATGCAGTGGGTTTCTCATATAAGAGAAACCATACAATACTTGAGCTTGTGTGTCTGATTTATTTCACCAAATATTATGGTCTCATTTTCCTACAAATGACTCAAGATTATCTTTCTTTATGACAGAGCAGTACTCCATGTATGTAAATACCACATTTTCTTTATTCATTCATCTGTTGAGAAGCAGCTTCCAAGATTTAGCCATTATGAATCGTGCTGCTATAAACATGGGTATGGGAATATTGCTGTAATATGATGTTGTTATGTCTTTCAAGATGTTACCTAGAAGGGGAATAGCTGTGTCAAAGGGAATATCTAGTTTAAGTTTTTTTTGGCAATCTCCATACTGATAATGTTTAAAGCATAAATATTGATAGATTACTAGTCAGAAAGCCTTTTATATCATTATAACTTATCAATACCCTTCAAAATTACTACTCAGAATGGTGACCATTAAAATTCACTATTCAGATCCCCAGTTAAGGGAAGTATAATTTACCCACAGTTGTGAAGAACTGTGGCATGGTCATGCCGAATCCCGCTTATCCTGAAGAAGGCAGAGGTACAAATGCAGCAGCATTGCAATGAGACTGGGACTGGATCTGGAGCTGTGATGTTAAAGTTCCACCTTTGCCTGACTCAGACTTTCTTTCAAACTTTCTCCTTAGCTTTGCTTTCTTACAAACAAGTTTCAGTCTGCTTTATGATCTGATAATTCCCCTTGCTTTCTGTGATCCCTCGTCTTTAGAGTCATTTACAACAGTACCTATATATCTGTTCCAATCCATTCTTAGAGGGAGATTTGAGTAAATGCAAACAAGGACAATGTATTCCAGGAGTGGTCTGAGAAACATGTAGTAAGTTGGAGTTCTGAAACGATTGAATCACTGTCTAATGGATGAAAAATATATCACTATAAATAGTTCAGGGGGTATAGATACTTCATGACACAGGTGAGATATGAATTGTCAAAGATTTCTATCATGGTAGGGCAAAATGCTCTTCTCATGAAAATGATTCAAGGATTTGGAGATATGCAATGGCCAAACCTTACAAAGGCAGAATCACTGCCCAGTTAGAACTAAATTATATTGAAGCCCTGCAGAGGGATAATGAAAAATGAGGTCATAAACAAACACTTAATGGGTAGGCGTGAAATCCAGAAGGCATCTTCTGCAGTATGCAGAGACTTTTGTGTCCTGTAGTGGAAGAACTGAAAATGCTGAACACCCAGCAGCTCTCAGGGACTCATCTAATGCAGTCTTTTCTCCTTTAGTCCTTCTCCTTTCACAAGTGCAAGATCCATATCCTGCATCACAGTGTGAAAGATGTTCCCACATGTTTGCAAGGTATTTGCTTATTCATATCCATTGAACATTTCCTCTTCTTTAAAAGAAGACATATCTCATATTATTAGATATCTTTAGGTCCACCACTACCTTGAGCACTCTCTGTAAGACTGCTATCTGTCAATGGCTGCTCTATGTTCATCCCTGAATGGAAAATTGTGCTGTGAAGAGGGAGATTAATTTGCTGATACAAATTAAAACATGTTGCAAGTACACAGGCTGGAGAAAATCCCTACAAAAATGTATTCTGTTATATAAAAGTGGATCATATATGTATATGTTTTACATAGATTATATATAATAATGTATGTAATGTTCTCTATCCTATGGGAAAAAGATCTTAGAAACTACAGGTGTACTTACCTGCCTCTTAAATCTGTGGGTCTCACTATGATCTCAATGAGTGATATCAATTGTTAGCTGCTTTTCTCTCTTTGCTAAGACAGAATACTCAACACCCAAAATTAGAGTGGAAGGGGTTTATTTGACTTATAGTTCATAGAGGTTTCAGTCCATAGTCGGCTCGCTCCGAGGCTGTTATGGCAGACAGACCTCACAGAGGGGAAACAACACAAGGCAGAAAAGGCAACAAGAGAAACTTACCATCATCTCACTGCTGCTTTTCTCTTATTCAGACTACTTAGGGCAGGATGAGTGGCACTAACACCCTTAATCCTAGTGCCCATGAGCCTAGCATTGCAGCGTGAATCAATTCCAGCTTCACACACTCTAGATGAAGCCTATGACCACATGAGGCTTTGGGGGACATTTAGACCCAAACCATAACATCTATACACAATTTCAACTGCCAGAACCAACACTGGATTCTACAAATAGTCATTTATGCAAGCACATACATACACATATATTTTCAACTTATAAACATCCTATTCTTAATTTAATATAATAGAGGTTATGAAGAAGTTAAAAGTAAGAGTCAATTTTTAGCATACAAGGTAGAAGGCAATATAAAATGATAAAAAGAAGAACAATATGCTAAATGAAATCCTTTGACATGACTTTTGTCTTTATGTAAAAATCTTGGGTAATCTTTCCATACTCAAAACCAAATATTAATAAATATAAAATTAAACATACATCTATAAAGTATAATATTTAACCACATTTATGAAATATGACTGATTAATTACATTATAATTTCCACTAAATGTAGACATTCTTTTAAAATAGATATGAAATTAAAACATCATCCTTTTTTGGTACGGGATCGAGCTCAGGACATTGCAGTTGGAAGGCAGTGGCGGTACAACCGGGCTAAATTCCCGGCCCCGAACACGGCCATTTTTATCTATGTATGCAAAAATTTTATATTGGAAGCAACAAAAATTTGACCTTTATAAACTGAAAATTTTTCAATATGGGAGCATTTTTTGAAAATATTTCTAACTTAGGAAGGTTTAATCAGTAAATGTAAAATAAAATTAATATGTTATCTGTACTTAAGAAACATTATATAAAAATAAAGTAATTATCTCTTAATTATATTTTTACAAGCCACTTGAATTCACTATGAAGTACGGTAAAATATAAATGTATTGAGCAATTTAAAGTATTCTTCTCCTGTCCCTTTATTCTATGTTTTACTATATATAGACACTTCTTAGTCTGTATGACAAACTTGCAACTGAGTAGGAAGTCCTTATCTCCTCTTCAACCCCAGTTGAGGTGTAAACTACAAAGACAGTGACTACAGATATGGAAACTGATACTTTGGAGTTGGTATTCTACACTACACTTGATCTTAGCCAAAAGGCCTAGAAGCAATATGGTATTCTATATTAAATGATAAGATGGTGGAATCATTTTCAACATAGGGAGCACAGTAAAAGCTATTGAAGGAGAGAAGAGAGTGAAAAGAGTTATCTCCATTTCTCACTGCTGCTCTATCTACCATTATAGTAACTTTACATACTCTTGTAGATTATACAAAATATAAAAATATAACTCACCCATACCAAGGTAACACTGCACAAGCATGTAGAATTATTTCCTAAACATCTACCATTATGATCTGTATATTACTAATCTCCATTAACCATTGTTTAACACATGAATAGTCCCTTGAAATACATAGATCATTTTACATAACAAATTAAGAAAACAAAATATTTAAATGGTTTATGATTTGTCTAAAATGATTTATACCTACAATGATGTTTTAAATTCCCAAGGAAACCAATTGAATTAAAAAATAGGCAACAGTTCAGCAAAGACAAGAAGAAAATACAAACTGCAAATAAACATACGAAAATATGCTCAATATACTTTGTCATGAATTGTAAAATAATAGGAAATTGTAAAATAAAACAATTGGGTATCTGTATGATCAGAAAGGCTAAAATGTTAACAATTAAAAATACCAAATGCTGGTAAGAATGCAGAATAATAAAAATTTCTTCTTTGGGGGAAGGTAATATGGTATAGCCACATTGCAATATAATTTACATATAAATTAAATAGCTCCCTATTCTCTGACCGTATAATCTAGCAATTATACTCATATGAATTTATCAAATCATTTGAAAATATATGCCTATCAGAAAATCTCCATATAGATGTTTGTAAGGCATTTTAATTATAATTGCCAAAAAATTGAAAGAAGCAGAATGTCCTGTAGCTGAAGGGATCAAAGGCTAGTACATTCATTTCACAGAACATTATTTCACAATAAAGAAAAATGTGATATTAAGCTACTAAAATCCATGTGTTAAGTACACGTTGGTAAATGGAAGAAATCTGTCTGAAAGGCACCATATTGTATGATTCTAATTATATGACCACATGTAAAGAATGAAACTATAGAGCCAGTAAAAGGATGAGTGGCCACCATGTATTGGAGGGGAGAAAGGAAAGAATGAGTAGATAAAGCCTGGAAGATTTTAGTGCAATGAAACTTGTGTGTGCTATTATAACAGTGGATACATGACATTATGAATGTTCCAAAACCTAATAACTTCATAAAATAAAGAATGAACGTTTAAGTATATAAATTTTTAAAAGTTATCTAAAAAAACTGAAGAATCACAGAAAAAAAAATGCAGACAATGACAAGAACACCCGGCTGCATTGTAAATATACTAAAAAAATCTCACTGAGGTATGTGGAGAAAGGAGAAGTTTTTTGCTTTGGTCTGAAGGTGTGTGTCCCCACAGAACATGACTCGTTGAAATCCTCTCTCTGAGAAACAGGATTACATGGTGGAGTCTGTGAGGAAATCAGGCATCACGGTTGGGATTCATGCTCTTATAAAAGACCCCCCAGAAAGCCCTCTGCTCCCCTTCTGATATGTGGGGACACAGGCAGAAGGTGCCATTTATGAGCCAGGAAACAAGTTCTTACCAGACATTAAATTTGCTGGCACTTTCACCTTGTACTTTCAGCCTCCACAGCTGTGGGAAATCAATATTTATTTTTGAACAGCTATTCAGATTCTAGTGTTTTATTAGAGCAGGCCAAATGAAGTAAGACATATGGACCAAAATAATGCTGGAAATCAGTAGAATCTTTCGAGACAAAATGAATCACAAAACTAACTGTATTCTGGTTTTTGAAAGTTTCCCACTGTGTATGAGTTAACATGTCTGACACCTCTATACATATATACTAGAATTGAGCAATTAAATAAATCACAACTGGTATGGGGAAAATATACATATGACTACGGGGAAGAGTTTAGAATGACCTGTTTCCAGAAATTATAATTGGACACATCAATATGAACACATATCTGAACTAATATAGATACTTATATTATCTACAGACATACTCACAATTGTGCACACACATTCCTTGGTCTATATACATGTATTTCCATCTCTGTCTATTGAAGAGATCAGGAACAGTGGCACCTAACTGAAATCGGTAGACTTAGGACCCACATCTTGCTCGCTAATTCCATTCTCCAAGAAAACTAATCAGGCTTCTTGGATAAATGACTAATACCTTGATTGGTAGGGGAAACATGCAAAAGCCTGGACTATCTTCTAGTGTCCTAAAGCAGGAAGTTCTAAAAACAAACAAGCAGACAAAACTAGAAAACAATGATGGGGAGCATAAGGAACTTTTCAAAGGAACATAAAAGACCTTTGAGAGTTCCTAATGGCCAAAGCTGAAAATTGAGCAACAGCACATGATCATATTGGATTTCAATGCAAGGTAAAAAATAAATGCCCATGCCTTAGAAAGAAATGACTGAATAAATAAATAAATGTGGGAGAAGAATCACATTTCCCATAAGGACAAATTCTAAATAATTTATGGACTTTCCCTCACAAAGATGAACCATCCCACTTTACTTGTTCAGTGTACATTGTGCTTAGTGATTCCTTCAGAAAATTACTTGTAATGCTGAATTTAGATACACATCTTTTTATAAAAAATGCTTTTATTCTACATTGTACTATAATTTCTAGCTAGTCTAGAAAGAACAAAATATAAGATTTCAAAATAAGGAGTTAAACTTGTCATTATTGACTGATGGTGTTTTGTCTATATTTAAAAATTAACTAAAGAGTCAGATTTCAGTATAAAAGCCTGCTCTGTCAAATGTCCTAATAAACATGCTAAACACATACCGTACCTCATGGCAAGAAGCTCATGTTTGTTAGTAGTGGAGATTTTATGTCTAGAACTCCTTGCAAGATGCTGCTGAGCATCTCATACCGACTACCCTAACCAAACTTGAGCCTATGTATCTACAAGGCATGAATCCCCAGAAAATGTTAGGCAAGCTTGGTCAATAACTGCGTATAACCTCAAGATGGTTCTTGATATGTATGGTCCCTATGTCTGAATTATGTGGATCATATAGGTTATTCCTCAATCTGTATCAAGACTGCATCATTATAGGGAAGCAAGGGGTCTTAGGAGCTGCATTGTGGGTCCTGGTCCTCTCTCTGTTCTACCTGTTACCCATGAGTACTTGTGCTCCTGAAACTGTGAATATTATCAATATTAGGCTAGACCTATTTTTTAGGAGTCAGAGTTGAATATCCAGCCATCTTTTGCATATCAAACACTCAAAATTCAGCAGAGAATGACACAATATAATATGGTATGCAAAAAAGTATTGGATCATGTTCCCAAGTTTTCAATAAACTATGTTTTCAGTATTTTACTCATATGTTTATATTATCAATAACCTAGTTTTAGTTTAGAGCATACGTATTTCTAATTTATTTTCATTACATTTCTAAGGAATAGGACTCTGCTTTTTTTTTAAAGAAATATAATGTCCACATAGAGTAAAGTGCACAGCCAAAAGGACACATTTTGTAAGGAGAAAGTTTATTACAGAGCTGAGCTAAGGACAGTATTTCAGATTTACTTGATTTTTCTGTGACCTTACTAAACTAAACACTTCAAAATTGGACACACAAGAGAATGAAGGTATAAGTAAAGTCTCATAGTGTTTCTTTGATAGAGTTGAAAATTGCAAGTGCATTTTCTTCTCCGGGTTCAGAATTATTTTAGCTAAATGACCTGAAAGCCTTCTGGGAGACATTAGCCAGAATTAAAATTGTTTTCAGACTGGGACTGAGTGAGAAAAGAACACTATTCCCTTTGAATTAATATCTGTTGCTGTTTATTTCTGTTTCTTTTTTTAATGAGCACCTCGTTGCCTGATCGGTGTATGCATGTGATTGGTCTGCTTTTTGTGAGTAATGAAATACCACAGAGGTTGACATGACCTTGTCAATACCAGTTATTTTCATTTGAAAATGTTTCCTGGAGATTAATAGATCGATTTGAGATGTTGTTTAATCATCCTTTAATGGCCCCTTTCTCTGCTTCAAATATATAAAATAAAAAGAAATAGTGTGGGGAAGGTAAAGTAAAAATCAACAAACTGCTCATACACATACATATGCACAAATAAAACGTCCAAAGCTTTTGTATGTTGGACTAAAACAACACATGTATGATTTTGTCTTATAAATAGGAATTAAAATTCTAGGAGAGAGAGAGAGAGAGAGAGAGAGAGAGAGACTTTTTTGAGTTTTCACAGGTTGATATTGAAGCAGATAATGTAAAGACCTTCATCTGAAATCAGAGGAAATAGAGATAGTAATTAGTGCTGTATTTTAGTCCTCATATATATTAGTACAAAATGATAAAATTGAAATGTTTCATGCATGGATCTCTTTGTTTATGAAATAATTCTACATACACAATATTATGAACCTTAGTCAATTTTCTGCAACTGGAATGGGAAACAAGGTAACTGCAAATTAAGGAAGTGGTTTGTTTTGGCTCATGTTTTCAGAGAGTTTAGTCCAAGCATGGCTGGCCAGCTCTGAGTCAGAAATGACATGGTAGAGAGGCGCAGTGAAGGAAAGCTGTTCAATGTATGGCAGCCAGGAAGCAGAGAGATAAGAAGGGAGGAGTCAGGGACAAGAATATAATCTTCCAGGTCATGCCCCCAGTGACCCTCCTCCGAACCCAACTCCTATCAGCACATTCAGCTAGGAACTCATCAGTTTATAGGTGATCCAATCACCTTACAAAAACCCAGCCTCTGAACACATGAGACTTTGGGGAAATATTTTAAATTTAGCCATAAATGAACCATGGCCAACAATCCAGAATCTATTGACTTTTCATATTCAAAGATCATCCAGTCTTTTGGAAACATGAAGTGTCAATAGAATAAATCACCAGATTCCAACTGCACATTACTCCAGAGCATAAAATAAAACTATATTTATATCATCTCATAAAATACAAAGAGTAAATATTAAAGAATTTAGACATTCTTATCAAATGGTTTTAAAGCATAATCTTCAAATGTACATTAAGGCTCATTCAATATGTTATCAACAATCCCACACTTTTAATGGTGTATAACTCACAGGGAATTTTAAAACATTTTATGTACTACAAAACATGATCATAGAGTAAATGTTTACATTTTTACATAATTATTTCAATAAAAGACACATTGTCATTAGCCTTCTCAAAATACTTCCTCTCATTTTGAATTCATTTCCTCTATCTTTTTGTCACTTTTGAAAAATTCTGGAAGTCCTCTTTGCTGAGTGTCCTCAGTTGCTGTACAATCATGGCTGCCTTGATGTTCTGAATTGATTCAAACATTATCTTTTATGGTCATTTTGATTTTGGGGGACAGCCAGAAGTTCCCTGGTGACAGATCCGGTAAATGAAGTATTTGTGGAAACACTGTGATGTACCCAAGAGTCTGCCTTTTGATTAGATGGCATTTGGCATATGTGACAGGATGATGGGTTGTGTGTTCGAAGTTAGGGAGTGAATTCATAGCAATGTGCCTTTTACTATAATTGTTTTTAAATTTCAATTTAAAAATTCACAATGTTTTCGTCTCCACAATTCCACAAAAAACCTCCTCGGTTTCTCCCGTTTTCAAATCCCTAATCAAGTAATCTTTGACAGAAACATCCACTCCTACTCCTTGACACTTCTTGTCTCCTTCTACCTGGCTGTCATGCTTATCAAAGCCCCAGAGCGAGGCACTCTTCATTTTAGCATCCTCTAAATGTGTGAAATACTGAGAATTCTTTCTCTCACCATCTCTTCTCGTACTTCCTCACTCTCGAAGGCCATCACTTGTGCAGCCTTACTCTCCTGATTACAATCATTGCTTCCATCTCCTCACTCCCTAGATATCTCACGTCGATTGGTCTACAGGCCAGTGCCTGGCTCTCAACCCTCTCAGTTTTCTTCAGCAGCATTCATTTAAATGTTCTGACAGAAATTGTAAGGCTCTCTTGAGATGCTGTGCTCACTAGCTAGTCTGACCTCCAGACTCCAATCCAGCAGCACTTCTGGCTGTTTCTCAGGATGAGAACCGCTGTCCTGTAATTCGGACTGCTATCATCTGACATCTGGATTATAGAAAGCTTCCCACTGGTCCTCGTTCTGCCATTTCCCCCCCTTGCCTCAGTCTATTTTTCACATAAAAACAAGTATGATTTTTCCTTTAAAGCAGATTAAACGCTGTTACTTTTGAGGCAGAAACCTTTATGTCACCAAATGACATTTAGTATAAATACAAAAGCATTACCATGGTCCACAGACCGCTACTCAATTAGCCCCTAGGTTTCCTTTCCAAATTCACCTCCTCTAGATTTCCTTAGGTTACATTTTCTTGGCAGTCTCATTGCTCCATCCTATTTTTTTGTTAAACAACTTTACTGAGTACAATTTAAAGATACTCATGATTCCACAAAATAATGCAGCCTAACAATTCTTTATATGGAATTTACAATGAATTAGTTAGGATTACTATAGAGATACAGACTCAGGTATCATAAACAACCTGGAGATGACTTTTATATAACTGTGCCACTTTAATAACAGAGTAGAGCATTCCTGGATTTTGGTATTGCAGAGGGTTCACAGAACCAATTGCCTTCAGATGCTAAGAGTGAATTAACAAATAATTCCCTATCATTAATGAGTACAATTTGCTGTATTTGAACATATGCGAGAAACTTGAGATACTATTACTACAAATGCTCATGAAAGCATTCAATACCTCCAAAAGTTTCATTGTGTCCTCCTCCTTTTTTTTGTGGTTAAATATATACCATATTAAATACTTTATTTATGACCACATTTCTCCAATACTTATAGCTTGTACCATTTCTGATTAAATTATTATATAGTTCCTCATTTTTTCTTTTTTCTTTCTTTCTTTTTTTTTTTTTT